>DWTO01005488.1:0-10705 GCA_018244755.1 Jemadia pseudognetus
ATTTGTCATTTTGTAATAACAAATTGTACAATCTAGGTACTGTGTATTGTATCGCGAGGCCTTCAGTGCTACACTTATCTTCTTACATCCTACAGTTTCTGTCTACCTATAACGTACCGATAACCCGGTTGGTCGGCGCTACCAAATATGTGACTTAACATTACAACTTTAATTACAGTTGAATACGTTGACAACTATGTGAACATTTAAGTATTATATATTTTTTTGAGAATAAACTGTGAATACGATTCCCATAAGAACAAATAATATTTTAAATCCGACAGTTTTATAATGTGGTTAAGAAAATATGTTGAGAAGCGTTCCTACGTACGTTCTACCATCACGTACTAAAATTACAATTTAAAAGAGATTGAAAATTAATATGTTACACTTGGATGTTATAATCTTGTGGCTAGTTAATCTTATTAAAACAATATTTCATATTTTCTTAATGGATATCACTTTACTTGTTAGGTTTTCCTTTACCTGTTAAACTAGCTACCCCATGCTGGATTTAACCGCAAAATGTATCGGTAACATTTTCCGGTACCCTGTTCGTAACCACTGAACTTAGTGCTAATATTTTATACCAGTTAGTGTTCATGACATCAGCCACCGAGGGTTAATTTATTTTTGTAACCTAGTTTATATAAGACTTGTAGAATATTGACGAACTAAAAACCAATGGAGATGGAAATGCGACAATAACTTATACTTTTATTAATAGAACGCAGTGTGACTCTCCCGTTATATATGCATTTATATACATAACTTAGCATTATTTTCAATGTAAAATACGGTAAACACATGATGAACTCATTATAAAACTGAAAATTTACAATTATGTAGATACTACGATAATGCAATAATTTTAACGATAAAAAATACAGTCCAGTTATTCCTAGCATAGCTTCAGTAAAGACATGCTATTTCCGTAACAAAGCTTGGAATAGGATTAGGATGGATGTGTGATTTAATATGCAGTGTTTGTGGAGAATTTGTGTGCCGCAATAACCGCTTATCATTCGGCATATTGCAGGCCGGTTCGCTATCTCGTAAAACAACAATATAACAGATGCTAATGGCCAAGTTTCAAATGATTCATATTATCTATATCTGACACGTTAATATAGTTACACTCATCACGATATCACCAAAACTGTGTCTGATTGATTTGAAACTTGACATGAATATTTAATGTTATACATTCCTCTTATACATGAGTATTAGTTGAGTTAATACTTGCTATTCTCTTTATAGTCCAATGATGTGAGACATTAAAATAATTAGTTATTATTGGAATGTTAATATTACTCTTGTAGACGAGGAAAATATGAGTTAATGAATTTTTTCTTCTAACACCATCAATAATAGTGTTGGGGAAATGCTGACTGTTTAAATAAGAAGGTTAAGACGATGGTCAGCCACGTCTGTGTGGTCATTGCTCTTGTTGGTTGTTTTATCGCCTTTAAAACTTTCATAATATTGCAATGTAAGAGACGGGTGCCAGGTTTTAAACGTCAGACCACAGGTGTGGAAGCTTAAAATCTAAACTATTACGTTATCATAGTGAAAAAGTACTATAGCGAAACAGTGTTATTAGTAAAGGTATATAGTCACTGCTCATACCAACAAGCGCATAGAGATCCTAGATCAAAAAAGATAACTATGTTTTTGTGGATGTTTAGTTCTTCCTTGATTTTCAAACGGTTGGCCCAACTAATTTTTGCTACTTTAGTGCGGAAAAGAAGTATTTAGAAGTTAATTTAAATGCTGAGTTGGGCTGAGCACCTGGTGATTGCCTTACCAGATGAATCCCAGCTGGAACACGTGGCACTGTATTCGTATACGATTATAGCTATTTTGGATTTTCGACAATTTTGCAATTGAAATATATACGCATGTATAATTGTGTTGTGTGCGCTGTACGCTGTTCGCTAGCTGAATGCATTTAAGAACACATAACCATGGATAAGGCGTTTTTGATGGTGCAGAGTATTGATCGTGAATATAGTAAGACAAAAAATTTGCGTGACTTCAGATCCACAATGTTGTACACATTTGACTAGTTGTCTTTCTCAGCGAAGTTGAGTTAGTCGTTGGCCAAGAAGACAAATATAATATAACATTTCTGCACTCTTATTTGATACAGCTCGTGTACCAAGCCGCCGGCCGACTTTGTCACACGAGCAGGCGAAGAACATAACGTTGTTTATTTATAGCTACTTCAATCTGATTTTATTATTATGCAGTGCTGCCGTTTCTTTAAAGTTTCAAAATAGAAGTTGTTTTTATTCGGTGTTTCCGGACTGACCTATATTGATTGAGTTGATGGACAAAAGATGGATAGCCAACTTGGCTTGCAGGCGCGCGATAGATTGTTTACATCATTTCAGTTCTTATTATGTACGCCGCAAGATCTATAGTTAGTTGTGACGTTGCCCAATTATTTTTGGTCATGTTTTATGTCTATTGGTGTTGTATCGATAAATCACACTGACGATTGTTGCAGTGATTGAACTCTGTGTGGTATCTAGGTATTTATTGTTCCATTATGCATCCGGTTACTTCCGTTGTGTTTCACTAAACTCTGATAATGATAAACTTTGGGAGAATTTCGTAGTTATATTTTATCAATAAAAGCGACACTATTTTCCTTTGAAAATTCCCGGAGGGAACATCTGATTTCCAACAGTGGAACGACATTAAGGTAATGTTAACGTTGATCCCGAGTAAAATATCGATACACACCTGACCCGACCATGGATTTGATGTGTCAGTAAAACCATGTGAAATTATTGTATTTTGTTTCAACTTAATGGCCAAATATAAAAAAAGTAAAATCGTGTCAGTAATCCCCGAAGAGGTGGGCAGAGGAGTGTTATACGTTCTCACGTTTCATCAGTTAAGTATTACGTCCTACCATGGAACGGGGAATGAGTGAGCATAATGTTTATTTTATGCCTTAAAATAAACGTTAGCTGACAATATTTATATAGCAGGGCGCAAATAGCGTACTGTAGATTCTAGAATAAATGTATTATGTAATCTACATGTAGGTACCTACTTATTTCAAAACGTAAATGCAGTGAATTTTGCGTCATGCACGGGCACGGATACATTAGCAAATGTTTTTACTTAATTAGAGGCTTCTGATACTAAAACGTTCCTGAGAACGCTTCTTAACGACATATGAATTTATAAAAAACAATTCATACACACATCAAAATGTAATCGAAAATAGTGTTACTTTGATACAAAAATTGCCCTTAATTCGAGTATATTTTAATTTCAAATTCTCGAAAGGTTAGCGCTACAATTCCAAGAACGTTGCGTTATTTACGTATCGTATGCGTTTCATACGTGGCTTTTTTGCAATCACGTCTTTGTAGATGCTATTTATTAATTTGATACACATCATTCGCTACACTCCACAAGCTTTTTTGTACGTTCATATCGACTTATAATTATTAACGTGCCTTTGAAACGTGCATGTAATCTCTTAAATATATTCCGAGAATATTGCGCCCGAGCTGAAGGACACGCTTTCGTCCGTCATTTCTTACACCTGATGGTATATTAATCCGGTGTATCTACAAGTTGTTTTATGTGCTTCCTTGAATAACAGGGCAGAGTGCTATTTCAAGGTGGGTCACGACGTCGACGCATCGTTAAACGACATCATTTAACATTATTTTCGTCAACACACTTGTATACTTCTATCACATCACATCACATCATCAGATTATCTGAGTTCACTGCTGGACATAGGCCTCCCCCTAAGAGCGCCATACTTGTAAACTTATATTATTTTTATGAAGTGTAAGTATAAGTATAAGTACCTTTTTCAATTACTTCAATATTATTTACTTCTTACTATTCATTATAATTTTATTGAAGCTTGTTACGTTTCATTATAGGACACCGTTTTCTTCTGAAAATAATATTGGTTATGCCGCGGTCAGTCACGATGGCCAAGTCTGGATTGGCATACATTACAAATCTTAGATAACATTGTGGGGCAATGTAAAGCATGTGGGTTTGCTATTCTACACCCTCGCCCTGGTATAATTCGACCTCCAAATGTTCAGAGCGGGATTTGAAATCTCAGCCATTACGATATTAACTGTGCTACTAAAATTATTTACCAAAAATACTTTGTTAATTTACCTTAAAAACGCAACTTTAAGAGGTGACCGTTGTCATTATAACGATAGCACATGGATGGTATACCTATTAATTAGAAAATAATATACAAATATCTTAAAAACATAAATATTAATTGTATTACATAGTCCATTTAATAGACATTATTTATGATATTCTTAAAAAATACTTACGATGTTTTGCAAATAGATTGCTTCGTATTAAAAATGCGGCAAGTTACACTCGGTTATAAAGGACACAGAGCTAATTAAATGATATATGTCGAAATGATGTTTACATTCAACAAGTAGTGTCATAAACTTTATATTACAATTACGCAATATGGACGTATCAAAAGCATTTACGCTTTTTCGCATTTTAAAAAAGGAATCGATTAGTTTGAAACGTGTTCATAATATGTATACGACCTTCCCTGTAATGTTCACCGACATGGAAAGATTTAAATTCGTTAAAATTGCTGAAATACAAAAAAATGGTTATTGGATTGTTAAAAAATAACGTTACATTAAAAAATGAATCGTGATTTTTGTAATAAAATATCTAATAGTGCATTTGGCTATGTTCTTCTTACGTTTATTGCAGGTCAGCTTTTATTCGAAAGTTTAAGACCAAAGCCCCATAAGAAACGATCCAGGAAATGGGAATCACATAGCTCCATAAGTGCACAATAGACATCCATCCTGCAAGATATGCAAGCAGTTCCGACTTGGCTAATTACATAATAAATCCAATGGTGAAGTGGAAATAGTCGCTATTTCTGTCACACAGACGCTTTATAGCCGCTTGTGAAGGTGGGCGCAAGTATTAATGTTTTGTAATGGACTCAATTAATGCGTGAGGTGGGCCCAGTGAGACATTTCAGCCATTGGTATGCAGAATATGATATGATGCTGATTTTATTTTTATATCGCACCTATACCCGTGAAGTAACTATTACTGAAGCTATACAAGTTTGTACCAACTGTATAATGTTCATAATTAAGTTACTGTCAGGGCACGATGGCGCTTTTTAGGGAAGGCCTATGTCCAGCAGTGGACTGAGACAGGCTGACAATAACGATTGTCGTAATGATTAGGTATACTCAAACATCTTAATACATCTCTGGGGATGATTTCAGAATGTTATGAAATATGTATGTATTAATTCTTTAAGGGAATATTTTTATTGAATTTTATACAAACTACGAAAGTGTTGGACAGCGCATTTGAACTTCAACGATTTCATACATTATTATACTATGCGTGGAGAATGATATTTAGCAAGTTAAGTTTAGCGAGAAATTATGAAATAATTTATTTCAGCGCTTTGTTAACGTTTGTGTAAAAATACATTTTTTTAATATGTTAGCTCTTTAGGTCCTGCAGATTGGTTTGATCTAGGGACTAGTCAGCAGCCAGAATGTAATATTTTATTAAGCACGTTGACATTTGCGCTACGGTATGTATAGTTTCAATGTTATGAATAGAAATTATTTTCGTCACATTATTTTAGCCGCCATGATTCATTATACGGTATGAATATAAATGTATTGTTTGTAATAATTTAAAATTTAGGTGGGTACATAAATAAATATATATATAATTTTATACTAATTAAATCTATACATTCTCTGTAAAAGCTCCGAGTCTGTATATGTGCCCGGTGTGTGGCAATAGACTCACCACCTATTCCATAATGCGACGTAACTGGTGAAACGTTAGAATGTGCTACATATACTACCCTGCCTACCACTACTGTAATTAGAAGCGTGATGTTATGTTTTATTATTCTATACGTTTTTCTACGTTTATCTATTAATGATACTTAGTTGCAAAAGATGCACATCAGTATGGCATTAAAAGTTAAAGTTAGTAATCCGTCTAAATATATTCCTTTCAAATATATAACTGTTAGTCTGTGTCGTTGATTTATATCGCGGTGTTATTGTGCACTATGCCCATAAACGTTAATTGTTGGTCGCTCGCGGCCGCCACTCGACTGACACTCACTCATTAATCGTGGCTCTCGGTCCTGAGCGGACATCTTCACTCATAGACTAAAGGTCATAGTAGACGGAGTTACATGTTGACATATTATGCTATAATATATATCAAAGCAAAGTAACACAGAAGATAGCTGTACTACATATGATACATATGTATATATGTTCGGAGTCATTACTTGTGTAGGTAACAACGTATCTTGCTATACCGAAATATGTCCTGCTGTATCTGTTCACATATTTTGACGATGTAAGAAGGGCTCTATATTAAAGCTACCTCTGCGGTTACACGAGCGCAATTATAGACATTACATTTTAATATAGCGTAATACGTCTTGCTATATTTTACTCTATACTTCCGTGTGTGACGAGCTTGGGCGCTCCTTGAGCAAAAAATCGACCGTAAAGGCACATGGAGTCATATTAACCCACAATAAGAAAAATAAAGTAAAAAGTAAGTACATTAGTACATGGCGAAAGGGTTAAATGAAGAAACTCTTCAGGTCTGTTAGTATTATTTGGCGCTCGGTGCGAGATCTGCTTACCTCGTAAAGCATCTAGTGGGCAAATATAGTAATAATAAATAACATTAGGCAGGCTTATGACATCTTGTTTAGGACTAGTAGGTATTTATTTACAATATTATTTAAATCAATACAATCCACGAGTAAGAGTTTTCATAAGGACGGTAATATTACAGACTGGTGTGAGCATTTACGATCAGATGGCATATAAGCATTTGAAAATTAATGTCATTAGAAGAAAAAACTATAACAAGCATGTAGCCGAATGGAATCACGATAAATTTCCAAATTTAAATATTTGTGTTCTTGAACTGTCAGTTTTAAGAAAAGAAGTCTAGATTCCACGTACGTCATTGGCGTTCATAAATTTTGACTAGTTATTAAAACGAATACGGTATTGCTCATTTGTTTGTCTCGGAAGTTGTATTTCGACTGGTGAGGTAAAAACACACCTTACTACTCCTGGGCCACATTTATTTACGAATATTGTTGTCATTCATTTCTTTGCTGCATTCATTGAACTTTTTAATCTTTAACATAGAAGCTTAGTCATTGAAACACATCTAATGTAAATTTATTTGCAATACCTAAATTATTAAGCTCGACTTAAAAGAAATTGCTTGTGCAAAAAATAATAACATAGATGTTCGGTGCGATTTCGATCGCTGATTGATCCGGAAGGTGAAAGTTGTGTATGAAAAGTGGCTAATTATTTGACAGTATCGAAAAATACATTTAATTACTCAGCGTTCATTAATATGATTTTTGTGTCTGCAAACATGGAGCGAGAAATTATTTGTTTTTATGTAGTAGAACATTCCAAATAGTGGTATCTACAATAAAAATATATTTTATATACCTACGTCTCGTTTCAATTTACATCTTAATATTAGATGCGATCGGCATTAATTGCTTTTTATTGTCTTTAATAAAACTAATGTTAAAAATCCATCCTCAATGCTTGCATTTGTTGCAACGAATCTACTTCATTTTTGACTATTATTATAATTGATAGCATTTAAACATATTTAAACATCGTATCAGTTTTCAATATTATACATTCGAAAATAGAAGCCACATGGGTCTGTGGTTTCTGTTCGTTAATGTTCCAATACCAGTGCCGAATAGCTTCAACGCAGGTTGGTAGCGATAAAAATAGGTCGTTCATTGAGGATGAAAGCAATATTTCTATTAAGAATTGAGTGCGCTGTAGACCTGAATGTTTGGCAGCCTCTCGGTCTCAATACATCGTGGTTCGTGACTTACTGTCAACGACCTCCCGTCACGCCGGGACGTCGCGGTGGCTAAGGTACCACCGCTATTTGTAATAACAAAGTAACAGGTGAAATTTACATTTGAAATGGTACTTTAATATACAAAATATATGAACAAGGTTGCTTGCTAGATGTCGTAAATAAATGCAGAGCGCACTGCGTTGCAACAATTTCTTCATTCAAAACTTTAATTCAAACTGGGTGTTATCTATTTGAATCTAGTTTATATGTGAAAGGCGGTCTTCTTTGGGACTTAGGGGTTTAGCCTTCTACAATTGGCATTCGATGGACGTGACGTGTTTAATCAAAAACAGAAGCAATACGTGGCCTTGTGTCCATCATGTAGGATTGTACAACGAAGAGTCAAGTTAGTAACAACATGGGCAAAAAAGCTTTAAGTAAACTCAAGACATTTAGTTATGGTTTTTTATTACGTTGATAGAATTATTTACCGTCATACGTGAGTATGCCGACCCCGTAAAAGACCTGGCATGAAGATATGTATGTAGGTATGTATGTATGTAAGTTTATCAAATTGTTGTGTTCTGATGTTTACCACTAATGATTTGACATGCTTTTTGTTTAAAAAGCTTAATAAATTCTTTGGTATGTCACAAAAACGTTTCACAAATTTTAATATAATACCCTATTTGTATTAAATACCAGTAACTAAACTGTTATGTGATAGTAAATAGTTAGTAAATAGACTTGTATGACGCCATTGTTTAAAGATTATTGGATTCCAGTTCAGTAATTATTGTGATTGATTTTTGTCTGTCATATAAATTATTGTATAATTTTCGGCGGTTTTTTATGTTGTAATTAACGTTTTCTTATTGTTCCAAATTTAGAGAAGTTATTTCATGTCTTGTGCAAAAATACACTTGAACAATGTTGTAAACAAATTGAAATAGGTTGAATTTCATTGATTTGTATATTATTTATGTAAACAGTGTTCGACGTAAAAATCGAGTTTTTTTTGTCTTACATAGCTATTTTAAATAGTATATATTCTTATATACTTACATAATATTGATTTATTTAATGTTTATTTTAAATGACTGGAGGTTGTATATATATGTCTTAAATAAAGTAGGTATAATTGTTAAAAAATTTATATATTAATTTAATTGAACATGTATTTTAAGAAATTAATAGAATTTGTATGAATATGTTTTAAATAGAAAATAATTATTAAAATTGTAAGGATTGTACTAGGTATGCCGTCCGATGTGAAATATACTGCACATTCCGTAGACAACTGCGTTAAATCTCATGTAGCATTTAAGACCACTTAATAAGTATCCAGGACAAATGTGTTGACCGCTAGTGGTATTTTAGACCCGTAACTAGCACTTCAGTACTTGTTTGTTTAACTGTTTTATTATTGTTAATGATTTATTATTATTGTACCGAACGTGACCCAGGTCACTTGAGGGGTAGGCGGAGAGCAGTGCGGGACAAATATCTCTATCCTTACTGTCGTGACGTCCTTCTTACATGTTTATCACTCTCGTCATATGCGAATGTTTTTTCTATATTATAAATGGCTGCGATGCATTGTATTCAATGCTGCGCTCACAGTAGTGCGCAGGGTAATTTAAGACGTGGATCCGAAATGGATACGAACTGAACAATCGTAATACGGGATTCGTGATTTATTTCTGTCGAAAGTACATTACGAAAATAAATGGCCTACTCTCAGCTGTTTAAGTGTCAAAGACTTGGGATCGGGACGGGTTGTTGCCTCGGCCGAAATGGGGTCACCGCGGCTTTCCGGCTCCGAGTGTCGTCAGCCACTCTCATGCCAACTGAGCTACTGAGCACTGTTCTTTTCAATTTCCACAGAAGCGACGCGTGACGTGGGTATTTAACAAAACAGATGTCATATAATTACCTGAAACGCACAGTGAAATGATTAAAAACCCTTAATTTCACGTATTAATGATAGATATAGAAGATTGTACCTTTAAGTATGAAAAAACTTGTCGCTCTTTGCTCGGTGACTATTAGGGGAATTCATGATTCCTAAGAGCTGTACAGCATTTAAAAATTACTTCTAGTGACCTTCATTAAGCCCTAATTGTGAACTGTCATCTTTCCTTCTGAGCTTATTACAGTATGTGCTTAGAGATCTTTCGCGTTATATTTATTCAATCGCTCATGATAAGTCACATCCATATTTTCAAACGTTTTTCAATCTATTACTAAACATATGTGTCCCTGCGGGGGTGTTGCCCATAATCTTCACTCTGGGCATACAGTTGAGAATGGTAAAGCACTGCTTCTCACGTAACTACGCTGCTGCCCCATAGGTGGCAAGGACATTTAACTGTGGCCTAGGCAGGTAGGCAGGCCGCGGCACTCCGCGATCAGCCGACGGCAGATTTGGTCGCCTCGTATTCTGGTGATCCGGCATGATGTGGGGTATGTATTCTTTCACCATCCTGACACGGATAGCCACTATTACTAAATCAAGTAATTGTACAATGTTAAATACACCAATATAAACAAGTCATAACTCTACATTTGTCATCATAAGCGTTCAGCTTATGATGATAAATGCGGCTATCTTGGAGCTCAGGTAATTGTATGGGCTGTCTCTGTAACTCGGGACCAGAATAAGAGCTACGGTAACTATTGCCTGTCGTAAGAGGCGACTAAAAGGAGGCTCCCGGGGTTGCGAGCGGCTAGAGTGGGAGCTCGAACCGCTCAGTCAGCGATCCCGGGAAGGACGACGGTATGTGTGGTCGCGTAC
>DWTO01005489.1:0-10703 GCA_018244755.1 Jemadia pseudognetus
ACATACATTGCCTCAAATGATATGAGCTGAATAGAACGTTTAAATAAAAAGTGCCCGTGTAACGCAAGGTGACAACGACTCTGGGGGCAGTCGGGTTTATTCATAAATTATAGTCATCGCGATTTTCTGGTTTTCATATTTATACTATGGTAATAACGATATTAATTGTTGATGAAGGCTTGTAGTAAGACACTTACTTTTAACTTAATAGCCACTTTATACTTTATTTCAAGAAATCGATAATAAGAAATCGACAAAATATGTTTTGCTCTTCGTTTCCATACCCATTCATACATACATTCCATACATTTATTCATCCTATTTCATATTCAGATTCACACTTATTTTACCTGTATCACTCCGAGCATCTTCGTTATATGTTTACTAATGTTGTGTTGTTGTTGAATTCACGGTGCATTTTCTAGACTAATTGGTTCCGCCGTGTTCCACTCTAGCTCTCACATAATTTTATTATAAGTACACGTTGCTTCCTACTGTCGTAATTGTTCTTTCGGAAGCATGTTCGCGTTTCCGTTTATTTTGTTACAAAATTATTAGTTGATTTCAGGGTATCCACTCTCCATTAATAAAGTCTCATTTACCACGCATGTATCTATTTAGCTCGTTTTATTACCATCGTCATCATTCAGCCACGGCGATATGAATTCGCTTCATTCAAACAGAATCTGGTCCGTAGGTTTGGCTTAGTGTCTTCTTACCAATATACTGCTTATATGCTTACAAAAAATGAATAATATTGCGTGAAATATATGCGACTCAAGACTATTTCACATCACGAGCACCATCAGCGGATACGCTTGAGTGTTGCTACGATATGTGTGATCGTTAATTTGGCAACAAGTATACCGTAATATATTATTATGCGGGCAGGCGCGCGAGGCATTCAGGTGTCTCATAACAACAACAAATTATATCAAATCTGGATCATGCATCGATCATTCACCTTTGCTATTACGAAAGCGTAACTCGCCCGCGCGACGCACCTCGCCAGCGGCGGAGTTGCGCTCAAATGTCACGATATTTGCGTACGCACTTGTCGCAAGCGCCGTTCGCGTACTGGCCCCTCACGCTATTAGCTACCGATCACGTTCAAAACTCTCCAGTGGACGGAGAGTTAGGAAATCGTTCGTGGTCACCTTTTACACTCCGGCTAAGTGGTTCCCTCGGTAGTAGACTTTTATTTTGCTGTACGCGCGTACGCTTGCTCAGCTTACCTCCTTCGGCCGGACGCGGGCTCCGCTGGCTTTTGCGCGCCGCGTTTTCCCACCGGCCGCAGTGCTTGTCGGCTTGTCGCTTGGTTCAGTGCGCGCTGCCTGTGCACACCCGTGTTACGAACGTAACGAGTAACAGTGTTCCTTTTTTAAAGTGTAAAATCAATGTACTTTGACTGTGGATGTTTTTTTTATTAATACAAGTGTCAAATCGTGAAAAAGAAAATAGCAATCCATGAAAAAGTTTTTTAAAAAAATTCGCCGTGATAGCAGCTATGACTCGTATTTCTTTTGTAATGTAATTATATGTCACGTGTCATGTACGTCACTGATACTATGAGTGATTATTACTGTATTGATATAGACAAAGAAATTAAGTTAATTCATTGTTATTTAATGCAAAAGAAAAGTCCTCATACCTACCATAAAAACCTACTCATGATAAGATAATATAATATGTAATTCTTTTTACTGTCTTAGCGCGTATATCAATGCAATCTATGATTCTTTCAAACCAACCTGTGAAATACATAATTTTAAAACACAAATTAATGGCGAAACCACCCGGCGTCAATAAAATGTATGATCAATGTTCGTAACTACCAATTCATTAATATTTTGTTAAATAAAAATCTAGAAATAAACAATCATATAAAAATCTAGACTAGAAAAACCTCCCTGTGTATAAATTTCATTGATCATGTTTTGTTTTTCATATCAACCATCATAAAACAATGAAATCGTACCAGTTTTACCTTTTTTATTATACACATACACCTCAGTACCTGCATAATACCTACGTATATAAAATAATTGTATTTTTCCATTAAATTCCTTGTACATTTTATATCTTTAGATACGCGTTTCAAGCAAGTTGCATTCAACGCAAAGTGCATTCCGCAACGTGCTAATGAACCGGCAATCCATATGGAGTTAGTACGTTTCTGTCTTCCTGCTTATTTTCCTGGCTACCGTGACTTCCTATAAGATGTGATTGAATGACGCTAGACGGGCATCGACTACACACCCCAGGAACACGCCCCGACACCTACCTCATGCCAATTCCCCCACAAATCGCGCATGAACTCACCCGAACTGCCGCCATGATTCTTACACACGCTAATCGTCATTTTTAACAGCTCTGTCAATCTGTAAAACGAGTATTAACTCCGAGCAATCATAACTACTTATCCCCCTTAAATATGTCATTCCCATCATCGAATAGACCGAACATCCACAAACAAGATAATAATATTCAGATCACCAATCGACATTCCTTTCGGTTTTGGAGTAAATGCTAATCGAATAGCCAAAATTAAACGAAAGACTAATAAGCATGCCTCATTAGCTCTTGAAGCATGGCCTCGGTAAGAACAGCAACAATACCGACCATGTTACGAACGTATTGTCTGCCAAGTCCACTACCACGTACTTGGCTGGGTCGGGTGTACGCGTGTCTTTAAACGGGTACGACGCGTACGTACGTGTGTACGGCTCGCCAGCGTATTGTGCTCGCCACTCCGCCCGTGACGTCCTTGCACCTTTGTGCGAACCGCGCAGCCGTTCAGGACACTCGATACCATGGAGGCGTTGCATCTCCCGCATTGACTGCGCTTTGTCGTATCGCTACCGTAGGGTGCGATGATGTCATTGGAATTTACATCTCTATACACGTGTATAGAAGGTCGGCTCTTCGGTTTAACCTAATATGAATTCAGACCTCGTCATCATCGTCTATCAATATCGTTCCAATGTTGGAGATTAGTCCCCTCGCAGAGGTGTCATAAAGTTCACGAATGTAACTGACGCAAAAGATTGTTCTATGTATTCCTATTTATCGTATAGTAAATGGTTCATTCCTTACAATAGATTTTAATATAATAAGTACTAAATTACTTCCGTTTTTTGTGGATAATATTTAAGGAACTAAAGTTTTGGAATTTTGTTCGGAATCCTTTTTAGATTCCGATTCCTCATGGACACAATCTTCTACCGTCACATCTCTTTATAACAAGCGGTTTTAGGTCGACTCTATTCCACTACACAATACTTTACTGTACAAACAAGAAGCAAATTGTGTTTCCACCCAACCTCATAAGCACTCCAGCCATTAGCATGTGACCGAACGTTAATTATCTACAATCAGTCACACATTCCACTATCGTAATTAACACCAGCGCGTGGAACAGTCGCTGATAAGTTCAGCGTCAACTTCACTCTGAAAAACAATTCCATGTGTTACGAATAATACTTGATTCTTATTTTTAGTATTCGTTCAGTTTTATTGTGAATTTTCTATTCGGGTCGGTCTATTGGTCAGCGAATTTGTCATTTGAATCAGAGATTGTCAATTTATTACCTTTCCAGGATAAATATTTGTATGTAGTGCATGACTATTGGTGATTTTTCAATGTAATATTGTTTATATGTATGTATATTTCGAAAAGCATATTATATTACTTAGCTGTTTGGTCATCTGGCTAAAATTCTGCCTAAATTGAGATATACGGCCCTATGGCCGTGTTGGTTTTCCTAAAAAAGGCAGGCAGGACATTGGTAACTCTAATATCTATTGGAGACAATCCTCTGCCAACAGGGAGGCTGTCTGTCTATTTGCCATGTCTTTAGTTATGAAAAATATACCATCGCAAAGACCATTTATATTTTCATCGATCGTCCTAACTCTCTTCGTTAGAAATTAAAAGTGTTCCCGCTACATGTGGCACTTGAATTACGTACCTCTCTAACCGGATCATTATCGAAGTCAGTAGTTTCGAATAGTAGTTATCTTTTGGAGTAATTTCAATGTTGGAATATGTCGATTTTCTCATATGACCTTTGTGTAACCGTGCACCGGCGGAAGCGTTGAATGCTGATTAAAGTATTTTATTGTTGTTATTATTTGGATGCTTTATTACGTATCTACTGGATTATGTGTTTCTGGACAAACACAGTCGACGACTATTTAAAACATTTTCCGCTTTTAGTTTGCCATCCCGCACTTGGCTAGGGTGCCGCACTGAGAAGTTCACTCTCTAATTCTAACAGGAGACACGTGTTCCAACACTGGAACGGTAAAAAGAGTCGAAATAAACAAACTTTTTAACTTTTTCCAAGCCTACGTGGTTGGTACATCTTAAGACTCATCTGTGCTTTTCATAAAGCACGATCTTGGCCAAACGGCAGCTTATCACGATATAAATATTGTCTTTTTAACGAGGTAATGTAATTGTAATAATGGCACAGATGTACTGAACGTATTTTTATCTGTTCATTATACGTCTTTCATTTGTCAATTAAGTTTAATCGTCTGCTAAACGGTGTCGGGGGTTTTTTTATAGGTCTCTTTGATATTAGAAGCTTTATATTGCCTTTGGACATTTCTGTGTGGAGATTTAAAATACACGTACGTATTTGAGGTTTATGTATAATATCATTGTCAGAAGACATCTTTAAATATTTTAACTTGGATATATTTTTCATATTACTGCCTCGTTCGTAGATCTGTTGTAAGCGCGGATGTTGATAAAGAGCTCCTGGATTCGAATCCAGGGTCGGGTATTGTTGCATATTTCTAAATTGTAATTTCTAATAATGGTTCTGTGTGAAGATTTATGCCCGGTGTATGGCATTAGGTTCACCTCTTTTTCCCTAGTGGGACGTAAACGTAACTGGTGAAACTTGGGACTGTACTATACTCTAATTACCTCTTTGGGGATTACAGGGGTATTTAGTGGAGTGTAGTATACTCCTACAAATGTTTTAACACAGATTTTTTTAAATATACGTATAGCTACAACAGTTTAAATTAACTGATATTGCGTAGCTATATTTACCTTTATTAACACGTTTTGCATTTTTCGATTTAACTTAATGTTTTATAAGCATATAAAAAGCAATCAATGAGCCAGTTAAAGAGTCGGAAATATTACAATTACGTTCATAAACTGGTAGTTATTTTCATCAACTTGTTACTTTCCCACCGTTTGACTCGGACAATCTTCTGATGTGATGATTATACTTTAATTGCATTAGCCCGCGTTGGGCCATAGTCTCAGCTGCTGGATGCGCTCGCTCAGAAACCGCATATTTGTTTTTGTCTTGAATAATTCAAAGTTATGCGAATATAACACTGCAGCAAAAATAACACTGAAAAAACAGATAATTCAAAGACATATGTATATGAATAGTATTTTGTAGCTTTTTGTTCATTCTATAGATTTATTGACACCGACAATCTTATACGGTTGGGAAACAGTTAATACAGTTAATGGGTGTGTTACGCTTCTTAATGATAAATTGTCATAGTGGTCCACGGGGACGTTAGTAATTTGCGAGTTGTGGTTAATGGTTTGCAGTCTTTTGAAGAGCTGCCGTTTTTCAGGCATGCTATTCTCTTCAAATAAGAAAAAAACTTGCAATATGTCAAGAATTTTCGGATTGTTTATTGTTTACTAATGTTGTCTATGAATATCAAGAATTGAAACAAAAAAAATAGTTTTAAATATGGAATACGTTTTCTAAAGCTTTAATTTCGGATTACAAGGAAGGAGAAGAATTTTAAAATTGGAATACACATAACTTTCAAGTCATTAATTTCGCCTATAATGTGCAATCACAAGCTTTTCAATTTTTTTTAATAAAAAGTGATTCAACGTTTCTTTCACGACTTTACTTGTATTCAGCTATCCCCGTCTTAATGATGTCTTTTGTAAGTACGATTTCATTTTCGTACCAAAATGCCGAATGTCGTGTTGCGTAATGTGCTTTGATTTGCATTGCAAGTGTAGTGTTGTTATGTTTGTATTGTGTTTGTTAAAATGTAGGTAATGTTGAGGAACGGTGCTCTCTACCTTTCTTGTAAGGGTTCTGCCGTGATAATATTATAATAGAAATTATACTAAAGCCATGAAAAACTATAGTACCTATATCACATTAATACATGTAACAATGAAATAAAAACACTAGGCGCTGCTCGAGAACCGGCAACGTTTTAGAAATCTAAATTGCACCATCAGCGAATTCCATTACAACGAGCGGATTATTTATTGGGAAAGTTGCAATCGGTTTGCAAGTAATTGAAACTGCAATTGATTTTCAATTAATTGGAATTGCCTCAATCATTTCGGAAAGATACGGTGTGTAATTCAAGGCATGTTATTTAACACGTTGTTGATTTTGAAAAGCGTGTCTTTATTGAACTATGCCCGTAATATGGATGTGATTGAGTTTTTTTTGTTTGTTTTATTTATTGGATTTTATTATTTGTTTGTTTTATTGGAGAATGTGGACGGACCACTCCTATTAAATTTATAGGTGTGAAGTCTTATGACTCATGTCAGCCTATCCGATATATTGTGTTTCGAAGACGATGCCGCAGTATTATTAATTGGGGTTTTTGAATATCTTGAGCTCTACCATACACTATAGAAATACGTAAAATATCATGGGATTTATTGGTGAATTAAAAGATGACATTTGGTCAAAATATACTATCAGGGATTAGTTCTTGGTTCGCGGTTTATTTGTGTTCTACAAAAGTGGGTTGGTTTATATTTTAGAGTTGATTGCAATACAAAAAAATCGTAACATCACACCTGTCATCCACGAGGAAGTAGGCAGGGGTGTGAAGTACACTCCCACGTTTCCCAGTTAAGTTTAGGTACGTCCCACTATGGAATAGGTGTTGAGTCTATTGCCATACATCGGGCGTAAATCCAAACTCCGAGCCGCTACGAGAAAATCTAAATTGTAAAGATCCAATAGACGTGGGATTTGAACCCAGGACTTCTTCAACGGTAGTCTCGCTTGCAACCAACACGACCAAAGAGGCATTCAGTTGATTTTTTTCACAATTCAAATATTTATCTTGGATGGGAATCGAACCCACAATTTAAACAGCATTTGATTCACGGAAACCTGACCCATATGAACGGAACCAATAAACCAGTCAATTTATAGACCATGTGCAATGATTTCTCAGCGAACTACTGACAGTAATTAATCCTTTTAATTACCGTCGGTTTATCTAAAGTAAACGAAGCGATTCGGAGAAATGGCAATTGAAAGCATACTTCGCAGTTCCTGAATAGTTAGCCATCGATTGGCAATGAGTAAACGTCGCGACGCGATGTCGCGGCGGACGCACTGGCGCCGGCGTCGTCAACCTATCCATATACTCATCGTCTGTATATTTTCATCTAACGTATCAAAATAGACAGGAATTTAGAATTTAATTATTTAAGCATTAAAGAGATCTATATCAAAATGTCCAGATAGTTAAATTTCTTGTGATTTAATATTTAATAAATTTAAATGAAATCTACTTTTTTTTACCGTAATGTATAACTTTTTTTTACTGTAATGTATAATTTGTATTAATCTTTGCAATACACTTTTGTAATATCGCTAGTGTAAAAATAACAATGAATTAATTACAACGAAAATTATAAACAATTGGCCTAACGCGCATTTCCACGACACAATTAGTAGCCGTACATAAAAAGTGAAGTCTCGTACGTCCGCTGACGCTTCCGCATGTGTCTTGCGGAGGGCAGATTATGCACGTAACGGTGCAATTTGATTATGAAAGCAATAGCGCCCCGACGGCGGCTTGCGCTCGGCTCGTGCGCCGCCTGACACTGACAGTCCATCAGCGACACCGCGCCGGCCGCACGCGCCAACCCTCCTTCCTTGCCTTACGCGAGCTGTGCAGATCGCGCGTGCTTCTGTCTTACCGCTGTTTGGTCTATTGAAAAATAGCAGTCCATTGTGTATCAAAGCTTATTCTTATAAATAACTGTGACACGTGACGTGATATAATCATTAATACAAACAACAAAATTCTTGCGATTGACATTCTAAATAAAGTATATTGGTCAAGGAGCGATACTCGAATCAAGTGGAAAACGTCGATAAGATAACATCGACATATAGCCGCGACGTATTTTATAGTTATTTCGCACAGTGCAATAAAAACGCAACGCACAAGTTCGTCCTTCCTTTCTATTCGGTTGATTTGTGGTAACGCAACATCGTAGCACCGGCCCGCCAGATCGCAAATATTCGATGTTTACGAACGCCACCAGATGTGGGAATGTGAAAACAGTGCGTGCGAGAGGAATTGTTCGTTTCCTATGAACTCAGTGAAACAATAGCCGGTGGTACGGCGACGTGAACAATAATGGGCAAACGGTCGAAATTGGTCACGCCGGACAACAGCGACGAGGAAAGCGGCGATGCGTTCACTGATGCGGATTTCGGTGATTCTGAAGAAGAAACTGTCATAGAACAGAAAGAGAACCCTAAAAAAGGACGACTCCCCGTTAACGAGACAGTCAACGCAGAAATCAAAGAGTCGGATCATGACACCTGTGACGATATAAACGGAAATCGTTCAATGACGCGAATCAATGGCCATACAAATTCTGCTGACGATGGACACACTAATGGTCTGCAAAATGGTGACCTAACAGAGTCTAGTACCTCTTCCAAAGACAGTTTAACCAATGTAGAATTCATTTCAACGGATACACGAAGAGATTCACATGGCGATCCTTCAATAGTTGGAATTCTTGGTGATCAACAAAACCATGTATGTATATAGTATATATTGAATGAGACCTTTTTTTTTTTAAGGTCATTAAGTGAACCTTAGCACTTGTGTTCGCTGTCTTTTATATAAAGTTGCGTGGTTACTTAGGTCACTAAAACATTATTACATCCTCAGCCATATGAAGACGTCTAGTGACTATTTCGGCATCAAATCTGAGTCACTCTTGACTCATTGTAATTCATCCTGGTGTGTGTGTGTGTGGAATGAAGCCTTTCCTTTTACTAATGACTTTAAAATTCAATACGTATTTCTTTTTTTTCCTCGCATGAATAATAAAATGACCAAGGCCGATACTATATCTTATCTGTAAACTTCATCATGTAGCTCACGTTGATATTGGACCAGCCCAATATGTTATCTCTGGTCGAACAGTGTTTGCTGTACTCATAAGCATATGGGCCCTGTTTACATAAGACCACTAGAAACGCCACGTTCATATGCGACGAGGCATACATTTGTTTTAAGTTTTATACTTATTAGTGGTTTCGTGACTTTGTAATTGTTAACTTGAATGTGAATTGCGGCCACGATAACAGCAGTTCGCGTGAAGTGGGCAGCGTTAGAAACGATCTAATAGTGTTAACGAGACAATTTAATATTTCCATTGCTTCATTCTAAATCGAGTTCAGGTGCTTCCCAGTGCTCGGTGCCACTTAATCTATTCTGTGACTCGTATTAAAATTGTATGTGCAAAGAATATTAATTATTATAATGTCTGGCCGGCACAGCAGTGCTATGGTGGCATCAGTTTGAAACACTTGTGTTGTTTTATTAGTGGTGACGCAAGTCCGGCTACCGTCCGATATGTCATCCATAGATTTGCTTCTTCGTGTAACTTGTAGAGTTTTACTTCTCTATGTAAGTAATTGCTTATCTATGCAAAGTTTCTTTTATCTTCCGTCTCATCGAACTTCAAGTCCATTGTGCATCGGAAGGATGATCTTCGTTCCACACGGCGAAAAAATTTCAATATTTTGAACTTTGAAAATGTTCCTTTTGGATTCGAATGTCATTGTGATGTATTAATGAGATCACGTTGCGAATGCTAATGTCTGTATGGGTAGCACTTGTCAAAACAGATACAGTATGTTTGTGTTCGTACGAAATACTCAGTACGTATATGCACATTTATTTGACCATATTATGAGACATGTGTTAAATTTAATGTGACTCTTTGTCATGATGTCACCGCTTTTATCTATAAGATCTTGGTGTTTGTTGTTTCAGTGTTTGCTCGTATGGTTACGTAAACCACTACCGAGTGATCAAAACAGTATAACAAAAAAACCCATGATTTCTGCAATTTTGACATACTAATGCAAAAATATCTGATTGTATGATTTCATTCATATCTTTCCAATAGAATTCTGTAATTGCATCATACGATTGAAATAGCCGTCACTGTGAATTGTTAAAACATGATATCCGTCCTGCAAATAATATGAAATATCAGATTATTGAATATTACAAAGGCATATGTTTTTTTTAATCCATATGAATTTGTTAAGAGTACAAACACTCAGGTATCTTAACTTGTTCTTAAGAACTCAAGGATTTGCAAGATGCTCAGCAATCTTGTCTTCCAAAATTGGCGCGGTGATGACATACTGCCACCAGCCATAAACTATTTTACACTGACGCTTAGATTATGTTAATCTTGTAACGTGTAAATTGTGGCATTCAGTTCAGTCACACTGATGTTCTTTCATCGTATTATTTAATGGAAACGCATTGATTTTGTGGCAAAGTTTATTAAAATGATCTCATAATGATTTTCATTCTAAATGGTCAGTTTATATAACTGATCTTTGTATGCCAAATTTTGTTGCTCTTTATTATCAAATGTTCTATTTTCC
>DWTO01005490.1:0-10702 GCA_018244755.1 Jemadia pseudognetus
ATTAGTGCACAAACAAACGAGAATAATAATAATATCTTTAGAGATGCCAACGTCTAAAATATTTATACATAGGTACATATAGTTATTGAGAATTATGCTTGCGAGACTAACACGCTGATTCCTAGGAAACAATTCAAGTCATCTGATGTATCTTGGTCACTCTCCCGCACAGCTGCAGAATACATTGGGTAAAGGTCGCGGTATTCAAATGTACCTAAGCTAGAGGAAGTTCGTACCCTGCGTCATAACATAGTGTAATGTCATGGATACATTTATCCATCTGTCAATACATTATTAGCCCGTAAAACCACAAACAATAAACGCAAACTACAACACGTCAATTACAAATTTTAATAATATTTATTAAGTATGGAAATTTAAAATTTGATTTTTTTTTCAAATATGGCTTAATAATAATCATTGTGTGCAGCCAGTCCAATAAATTACAAAAAAAACACGTAAAACGCAATGATTACAACCATATTCCAATCAGCGGCTACCAGGCTGTCATAAAGTTGTAGAAGAAAGCATTCACAATGGCACCGCCGCATATCACCCTAAATCCAGGAATATCCTGTCCCGCTCTAATCCCGCTTCTCTCTCACGCACCCTGGTGTTACAATGAAAGGCGCACAAAAACACATTTTCAAATCAATTCAATGATCAATAGACGGCTATTTTAACAAAGCGCGTGGACTCTAAGATCATTTACATAAGGTTCGTTTTAGCTTGCACTATTATATAAATAAAGTTGTTGGAATTTAGACTCCATTTCTATATAGATAGAATTGCTATTTACATGCGATTGGTCGTCTTCGCAAGAAAACATATCACAATGTAGTAGTCCCCTTCGAAATAAGGACGGCAGACATTTTTTGTCGTAGTGATGTCTTAATTATATCGATAACCTACATAATGCAATTGTGTTGTTAGGGAACATTTGTAATGGAATTTTTAGACGTTTCTATAACAAGTGATTTGTATATATTTCAAAGTAAATTGTATATATTTAAGTGATGTAATATGACATCATTATTGCTGTGAAAAATGATAAACTAAAGGTATGGTATTTTTGTGTTCCTGTGAAATGAATTTGTTAATAATAATATATACAGCCGACATCAGTTTGGAGTTGCATATAGAAATAAGAAAAACAATATTTGTATTAATGACATTATTAATTTTTGTTATAAAACCGTACACATCTTTTAATTTAACATAAAGGTATCTCGATCAGTTTGAGAGACACAATTTCCTATTGATCTAAAAAGTAAATTAAATAGACAAACAAATAAAATAATTCTTCCGCACATACAGATATACGATACATTGACTAATAAAATATAGTCTATGTAATTAAACTTTAAAATTTAACTGATGTTCGTAACAAGCTAACTAAACGGTAACCACAACAATATACAACAATGTTTGATACAATTAGCTTATCGATAAATTATATCGAAAAGTACTTCACTACATCAAATATAGAGCGCCCTGGGGGCGCACCAAATCCCGACTATAAATAAGTCACACGGGTAAGAAAGAGAAAGGTGTACAACACCGCCCACATGTCAGAAAGAGACAAAGTATAAACCCAATTAAGGTGTCCTATGCAGGCATGACAGTTGCGAGAACTTGGGACATTATTATCTTTGGCATAAAAAAAATCTGATCCTTACCTGATAATATGAAATGTTATCTATGGACGTCTACAAACACTATAAAATGGCACCAAGAAAAAGTAAACAAAACCAAAAAATAAAAATGTAACGCAACAAAATATACACAATATGGCACTCAGCTCGGTAAATACTGGACAAAAAAATACTGAAACAGTCGTAACTGACGTCACACGCCCGAAAACTGAACTTATTTTAGTGCAGTTGTGTCGTTTGTGCAGCGCCCCGAAGTATTTTCGATGAATACACTTATTAGGAACAGATAGCACTTGTTTGATTAGAACATAACACAAACATTAACTCACCATTGCATAATAACAACACACCACACTTCGTAACAGTTAAAAAACTACAGGAATTGAATTAAAACGCCATGAATACATTCACACCGGACATCTTTCCGAGACGAAATGGCTGCACGAATAACGCACAAGCGCGTTTCGCTTCTGAATGACACCTCTACCACGAAACACCAAGCGACAGATAATATTGCCACACTACCTTACACTGGAACGATATCCGTATCGATTTTACGAAGCCGTTGTGTTCGTGGTACCGGTTAGGCCTAACCAATGATAGTGCAGTGAATACAAACGCACCGTATTGGACAAAACGTGTTTCGAAATTCAAACACGTGCCATGACCCCAATATCGCGTCCGCTGCGCATTCGTATTGAGAACGATATATCTATCCTCGTCTTACGCATGCGTAAATCGGATTAAGACAGAAAGAGAATGACGAAAACTTTTTCAGCTTCGAGCCGAATGGTTGAGCAAGAAACGGCCTTTGTTTTATTCTGCTATTGAATCTTGAACTTTATTACTGTAAAATAAAGTACTAAATTATTTCGTTACATACTGTGGTTAAGTAGTTCTGATGTCATCTTGGTAGAATGGCCGATGTTTATATAAATAATTCAGTTGATTTAATCTTATCTGTATTGTATTATTGCTAAGTATTATGTTCACTTGGCGTCGGGTTACTGTGTGTAATGCTTATTGTTTCCTTTTTTCTCTATTAACTTGTTTCGTGGTTAATTACCAAACAACAATATGAATTTGACTAATTGTTTACAAAGTAGGGCTGGGATTGTTCTGTTTTTGGGTATCTGGTATCATATAAATACATGGTGTTTTATTACGTTATGATTTTTCACGGAACAGTGTTATAACTTATAACTGAATATTTTAATATCATTATATATTTTTTCTTTTAATTTTAAAGTATATAAAAGTAAAAACTTAAGACCATCTGTTACCGTCGGGAAATTTTGATCGAGTCTTTTTTTTTTATTTTTTTTTCTATTAGTACTTTAGTTACATAGCATGTATAGTAAGTACTAATATTCACAGGTAGTTGTCACTAGTTAACTATAACGAACTAAGTTATTGAGAGAAAAAGTAAATTTAGTCTTTTTCTTTAATAGTTAGTCAGTTATATTTACGTTGCCAGAACTAAACTGAATACTTACTCTCATGTCCCTAACAATTTTATGTCTTAATTCAAACTGTTTAACATATTTTTGGCTTTCATCACGTTTGGAGACGAAGATCTCATTTTTTATTTCTTTGGTTCATATTTTAGAACATGAGAAGATTCCGGGGTCTATTTATTTAAAATCTACGCCTGATCATATTAAAATATTACGAACATTGGTACATTTTTATCATGTAGGTACATAACTATAACGTTGTCTAATAATCTACCCACATGACACCATGGTTTTAAATGAAACGGAATATAAGCAGGAGCCATCCATTTGTGATCAGCTAATAACGAGTTTTGCAGTCTTAAGTTGTAATGCATTTGCTGAGACTTGATCAGCAAGGTACAGCCACAAAAATACATTGATACCTATCCAGGTATTTAATTAATCTAATTAATTAATCTAATCGTCTTAGGTATATCAGTATAAATAAATAATTCAGTGGGCTTCGGTCGCACTTTGAATATATCTTTCAATAAATCCAGGAAATATCCCAAACTGACCTTCGAAAATAAGAAAAGATATAAACGTCTAATTTCGCGATCATGATAGAAATATCAGCTCTTCAGAGAGGACAATTGTCTACAATTTATTAGTACAGATTAGCAACATCTTCATACGCATGTGGATGCTGGGATCAAGGTATCTTTGCTACAGTGCTACCACTGGACCACTCCCAGGCTGTAGCAATTGTGTTTGGAGCTGTTGAGCGTGTTTGCTGGTGTGTCCACTAGAGGTCAGCATCTAAGTACTCAGCAGTGGCAACGTGCGTGAGAAGCATCAATAGGAGATATGAACTAAGTAGGTCTTTTTTGATTCTAAATAGGCTAGCTTTTGACCACTGTCTTGCCTGATGGAACGCAAGGATGTGGCCTAAGGCCCTTCATATTAAATTTGAAGAGGCCCAGGTACTTAATACCAACCGCACTCGCTCTAACTTTTACCGACAGTGACTAATCTTATCTTATCATCTGTCTTACAAATGCTAAATGGACTGAGTGACACTATTCATCATGTTACCCCGTACCTATGTACCTTGGCAGCACACGTACAAGTTCGATGGCGGTTACTTGTGACTGCCTTTTACCCATTTGCTACCCTTTTCTGTTCAATGACTATTGACAAATTGACTACCTTTTAAACTCTACGTCACCAATTACCCTATAGCTAAACTGAGTTCAGTCAAACTCCAAAAGAATTTAATTCGTAGTTATATCGCGGCTCGTAAAAGTGATATTCTTGAAGAGAGTGCCAGCGGGTGGATGACAAAGCTGGTGAAGTCATGTACTTTATAGGAGTTGCTTTTTGAAGACAGTTTGTGGGCTTGTCTATTTCTATAGTTAGGTTTAGCAGCACTGACCTCTATGTAACATCATATGATCTGTCGACGTCTTGAATATTTTGGTTGTTGATGGTATATAGATCTTCCATCATATTTCTTTAACATCTACCCACTTTAAAAATTGTACTTTATACTTGCCATTGGATTCCATATCCACGCTGCCAATACTAAAACCAAAACATGAGATCTTTACATTATGATATGACTCATAATTTAAAATTATTAGATTATCTATATTTTTTTTAAGACCAAAGGAATTTTCACCAATAGGTACCTAAGGTACGATCTTGTCAGGGGTTAGGTAGTTACGTGCAGTGAATAATTCGTGACGGTAGCATAGTTACCTATCCTACTACTCCTATTTGAATACTCATGTAATTATGTACATACCTACATATAATGTATGGCAAAATATATGTTCTTCTGTGTTGCGTCAAAAGTCTGAAGTGATTGTCGGCAATTAGATTCTTTATCACTTAGTGTTTTTGTCTTGTTGCTTTCAATAACTACTAGGTATTTCGGTTTTTTTTATAAACCCATAAAAGAGTGGTGTGTATAATGAAAGCCAGTCGGTATAGAGATTATCAAGTTTCTTCTCTTGTGAAGAAAACTGCATGTAGCCATTAATACCTAGATATCTATAGTAATAATTGAGGCCCTGTGTAGATATTATTTTGGCTGTAGTTAAAGTACCAATTGTTTTAAAATTATGGCCTGCTAACGTTGGTTTCAGTTTTTTTTATGGTCTTACGAACAAAACCAAAACCTCAAAGTAGAAGTTTCGAAGACTTATGACCTCCTATCAAACAGTATCTGTCTGTGATGAAGCAAAATTTTTTGAGTTTTTCCCCAAAATCATGATCGATCTCATAAAATGTCGTTTTACCATCATACTCCAAGATATCGCTATAGGTAATATAAAGCTAATAATTGTTGTTTTTCTCGTCATTTTAGTAATGTTTTTCCTCTTTTTCTCGTAATTGTGTAACACAATGCTATTTAGTAGGTAGGTACTTGTTATAAGAAATATACACAATAGAAAACTTTAAAATGGCCAGTATTATCACTTGTCTTACGTTGATCATCGGTATTGTAAAATTTGTTTAAGCATTATTTTTTTTTCATTTTCATAATATTATTTAACCCTAATATACCTAATAATATTTTCACCCTAATAATATTTTCAGACAGTTTCGGCTGGAAGGTTCTCCTGTAATAATTTATACGAACATGATTTTTTTTAATTTTACGAGTGGAGCGAAGCGGGTTATTAAAACTATGTCTTTAAGTAAAAGATAAGCTTGATTTCGTCCTGTTTAGACGTAAAGATTTTACTAGAACAAAATTTTCGTGGTAATTAGGTATATACTGTAACTAGATCGTATGATAGTTTAATAGATCATCTAGTATTTAGAATATCGATACCGGATTTTAGTACAATGGGTACCTACCTATCATTGTGAAATACTATTGTCAATTGTGTGCATCCCTAGTCGTCATGTTACAAATGTCCGAATGAGATTTTTTTTAAATTTGTGCTAATTGGGTATTTTTGTCTCATAATCTTATTTCGTAAATAAATGGTTATTACAATTGTACCAAGTAAAAGTTAAATTTGAAACTCATTTAGTTTTATTTTAAAATATTAATTTATAATCTTGTCATCTACTTTAAAAAAATAAATAAATAAGTGGGTAAATTATAAAAGTATAATTAAATATTCCGTAATACAAATGAAGTTACACATTCGATTTTAACAAAACAATGTGTGTGAAAACTGTGAAATAAAAGAAAAATGTTTTGACTTCCGTTTATTTGAAAATAGATGTTTAGTTTTCTTACAGTTACTTACCTATCATCATAATCATAGATAATATTGTTCAAATATATTTCAGTTTTACTTTAAAATGTTTACATGTTTTCCATTTTTTACATAAAAAAAATTCGTCAATGTTTCATACGTTACATTTTTAATACAATAAAATTATTATTCAGTAGGAATCATTAGCCGCCATTAACAAATTCGCAATAAACTTTAACACTGACATTGTTCACTTTATCATGGCAATAATATTGTAGATATTTAATGGTTGTTCATCCTTTCTTAGGATTCATTTTAGGCGGTTTTATAATAGAACCAATGCTTTTTCTCTTCATCATGGCCAATTTCTTCTTCACGGGAGATTTCGTTAACACACCATTCGCCATTTTCTTCGTTTTCGATTTTTTTATTTTAACTTCTTTCGTTGTTTTTCCACTAGTTTCTTTGGTTTTTACTTCTTTTTCTTTAGAAATTGTCGGTTTTGAGATTTCGACTTTCTTTTTCGGTTTTTTTTCATCGTTCGATTCCTTTGATTTAAGTTTTTTTAGTTTGTCAGGTTTATCGGTCTTCTCTGATGTTGTTGGATTTTCCATAGTCTTCTTCATACTGGATTTCTTTTTCTTTTTTACGGGTTTGTTTTCCGGTTTAATAGCGGCCAGTTTGAAGGAGCCTGAAGCACCGACGCCCTTCGTCTGAACAATCGTTCCAGCTTCCACGCTCGCTTTTAAATATCTCTTGATAATATAGTTCAGCTTCTCCACGTCCACTTTATATTTCTCTTGTATGTATTTTTTGATTGCATATAAAGACGTGCCCTTTCTGCTTTTCAAATCAGTAAGGGCTCTGTGCACCATGTCTTTCGTAGTGACTTTCTTTGCTTCTTGACTCTCCTCAACGTCCATATCTGCGGTCGCACTTACAGGTGGCTTCTTGTTCTGTTTCTGCGGCAACGCCGACTGCATTTCCATATCGGAGCCTTCGGACAATATGATTTTACGTTTACGACGATAGAAGAAACTGAACTTTATAATTTTGTAACCTTAACTAAAGCTGAGCGTTACTTTATAGAAAACCATGAAAAAACACCGTTTATAGGGTAGACGTCAAATTCTAAAGTACCCTTACTTTTACTGATATTTTTGACGGCTGCAATTACTAAGGGGTAGTAAATGTTTTTCTTACATACAAACCTTAGTGGGTCGCATCGCTCTCAGAAACCAGTTGAACGTTTAAGTATTTTGTAACTAAAAAATACATAAGCAGGGATAATTTATAATTTCATTTATATTTAAAATATATATAGTAGGAGGTACCTATCGTTAAATATCGCTAGGTATATATATGGCGAAGTGGCTAGATGTGAGCGGATATGAAGAGCTGAAGAGGTCAACAGCATGCTGTTGGAAAAACCTGGCTCCAGGTGTCGAAGGAAGGCTGATGATGATACAAACTTACAAGATATTGTAAGCAGTTCATATTATAAGTAGACTTAGGTACACCAGTTGGAATTACAGCCTGGAATTTAGCCTCGCACTCCAACCCTCCTCTGTTCTGATCTTGCCGAACACCTCTTTTCAGAAAAATGTCCGTTTAACATTAGATAAATATCACTTGGTATAACCATGCAGGACAATATTTTGAGGGACCCTGAACGCCTTAGACTTGACGAAGGTGTATGAAATCTGATGAAACGCATTTGGCCAGCGTGGCCACATCAGACATCTAGTAACAACTGTCACACGGTCATGCGACCCTGGAGAGGGCAGCGCCCGCCGGCTCGCGCCACGCTGACCAAACTGTTACAAACTTTTTAAGCACGTTATTGATAGGTATACCTAATATTTTTTTTGTCCAGAGATAATAAACACTGGTACTCGTCTTACAAATGATCACTTTAGAGGGTAATCGAACCCACAACCCTCAGCCAAGCAGTCAGGAACGCCAAGCATTGGACCCACAGACCGGACACAATCAACTCCCATCTCGCCTTTACCCACAACATGATTGTATGTTTATTGTTATCTTCATAAAATAATGATTTCAAAGGATGAATATCGTTGAGTATTACAACTTAAAATTCCCAGTAGTAGCTTGGAGTATGGTTGTATTTGTGCCCGCTGTACGGCAATAGGCTCACCACATATTCCATAAGACATGAAAACTTGTAAAAAGCAGGAGGACTACATTCCTCTGCCTTCCACTTGGTAGAATTAGAAGCTTGATTGTTACGTATTATGCTTCAAAAAAAATTAAAACAAAGTAGGGTAGGTGTAAGAAGTTTGAAATGTACCCTCGTTTTATTTTATATTACTAATTCTGTCCTTATCTCATTATCTTCTTCTCCGAATGCCTTCTTCAACATTGAAGGTAGGCGATCATTAGGGCGACTTGAACCTTTGACACGACCACACGGAACAAAAATCGGGTACTTTTTTTATTGTACCACTGGCGGAGGTTTTAAAACCAAGATGTTCTCCTCCAGCCTACTCTTCTTTTGCCTAGTATCTTGCCTCAGTTAATCAGTTGTAGTACCTACCTAACTCATACTTTCTATTACGCATTATATGTCCCAGATATGTTAACTTCTTTCTTTGATATTTTTCAGCACTTCCAGACCTTTCCCCAGACGCTGTAGAATAATGTCAATACGAACTTTGCCTGTTCATGATATTCTCAACATTCTTCTGTATACCCACATTTTAAAAGCTTGTACTTTCTTGCAAATGGCATCTGTGCATGTCCGTGCATCTACGCCGTACAAAAGAATAGAGAAGACGTAACAGCGTGCTAGGCGAATGCGTACTTGGGTATTAAGGCACATAGCAGCGTCTTCATTTTAAAAAAAGCACTCCGTGCCTGCTCAATGCCACAGCGTATTTCTAAGCTATGATCACCACAGTCATCAACGTAGCATTCCAAGTAGGTATTTGTATTTCTGGAATTTTCCATTTTCCGCCTATTACCTAGAGATTAAAATTGGAAATAATGGATTTTTTTTGATAGATAGGTACCCATATCTACTTCGTTTTCTTAACGTTGATGTTAAAACCATATCTCGCGCTGACGGTTTGTGTCCTATCCAAAAGTATTTGTAACTCTTTCAATGCGAGTGCAAGAACTACCGTATCGTCTGCGTATCTAATGTTGTTGACGAAGATACCATTAACTCTTAAGCCTACATTGAGGTCCTGTAATGCTTCCTCAAAGATATATCTACTCGTAATATAGGTTAAACAGTAACGGTGACAGTATACATCCTTGTCTTACTCCTCTTAGGATCTCAACTTCTTCTGTCAGACGGCCTTCTACCCACACACTTACAGTTTGGTTCCAATATAAGTTTTTATGAACCTCCATTCCTTTGAGTCTAGCCCAATACGCTCCAATATGCTTAACAGCTTTGCATGTTGAACTCTGTCAAATGCGTTTTCGTAATCTATGAAATAGACGAATACATCTTGGTTCAAATCTCTACAGCTCTGTATACTTGATACCCAAATAGAGCATCTCTGGTACCGAGTCCATTCCTGAAGCCAAACTGAGAATTGGAGATTACGTTCTCACCTCTGTTATATAGGTACCTATTCTATTGTATATGATTTTCATAAATATCTTGAGAACGTGGCTCATCAGTGAAATAGTTCTGTACTCAACCTACTCATTGCATATTTTCGGTGAAGCTACTTTGGGAATAGATTTGAGCCAGTCGTATGGTATGTACCAGTGTCATAGATTGAGTTAAATAGATTCTGCATGGGTTCCAAGTTGTGATATTCCACAAGTTTTATTAATTCGCAGGGTATCTCATCTGGACTAGTGGCTTTTCCTGATTTGGCTTTTCGGATTGCACAAGCTATTTTATCTTTCGAGATGGAGGGACCTGTACATTCTGAAGTTTTTATAGGTATATAGGTAAGTAGATTATTTGAGTCTTAAGTGGGTACTTGTGTATAGCAAATGAATGAGGTCTCGTATATTAAGTGATTTTATGATATTAATCGACACTTGAGGTGACGGTGTGGGAGAAGCAACTGAGTTGGGCAAATACTGAGTATTTCTCCTGGCCCACGACATTTTGTTTCTCTTCTACGTTAATAACAGATCTATTAAGGGTACATATGCTGACACTGGCGTTATTTGGACGTCTAAGATTTAAACGGGGTAGGTACATACGCTTAGATATGTCTTTTTGCAGCTAATCGTTCACTCTCTGCTTATAGTTGCCTATATCTTCTTCGTTATTAACGACAGTTAAGGCAGATCGCTTCCAGGATAGGCAGAAGGTACCGTAACATCACGTAACGTAACATCACGCCTGTTATCCCCGAAGAGGTAGGCAGAGGAGTGTAGAACACTCCCACAATTCACCAGT
>DWTO01005491.1:0-10702 GCA_018244755.1 Jemadia pseudognetus
ACCTCGCGATCAGCAGTCGCGATCACTTACAACCGCTCGACCAATGAGGCATGCATAAAGTAACTAGAATAATGGGATTTTTAGTAGTAATAGTGTAGTTAACTGTTATATAGGACAGATTCTATTTGTAGCTGCGCCTTTCCCCTTGAAGATTCAATTGGTTGTCGCCGCCATTTTCGTGGATTTCATAAGCTGAACGAAACAATTACAGTTTATATATTGGAGGTTGAAAGAGACGAATAACGAATATTCTATAAAGGAGATATGTACAAAAAAAAGAATATTGAAAAAGAGAATATTCGTAAATTGAACATTTTTAAATGTGTTTACCCGTAAGCACTTGAAGGAATAAACCTGTAGTGCTTACAAGAAAATAAAATATAAGATGAACTTGGATTTTTCGATTTGTCGCGATAAATTACTTTACGTGCGCCATAGCAAGGTCCACTGCACTAGGTGACGCGAGTATATATGTGTATTTGAGTACATATATACTCGAGTCGTTGCACCCCGTTCACGTTTCATTACTAGAGTCTTTTGAAATGTCCGCTGGGGATCCATAAAGTTAACTCTCATCATTATCACGAACGCTTTTACTGTTGCACTGTTATATAGTTAGACCACGGGGGTCCTTTCAAAACGAGAATTTTAAAGGTACGGTCGGCCACGCTGCCCAAGGACCTTCACATATGTAACTTTCCTCACAATATTTTGTTTTACGCTTAGAGCAAATGCTATTCTAAGTAAAAATGTATGTCATTTATTAAAGTCAAAGGTCCATGCCAGCATCCGATCCCCGGCTCTGCAAACTCGGCTTACTTTGGTTAGGCTATATTGGTACTTATTTGACAACCGGAACCAACTGCAGAGTAAACCCACAAACGTTCGCGAACATTCTACTGTCACCAATTTACAGGACGGGTGGCACGGCTGGTAATATCCGGTCAGAGTTCGTTTGCGCGGTTATAATATTTCTACCGTACCTATTTCTACTGTCAAACAGCAGAGCTGGGATACAACCGATTTGTTTTTAGTAACCTGGTAGACGTATTTGTCCTGAGAGATCAAGAGATATAAGAAAATAAAAAAAAGAGTTTAAACTGAATAAATATTTATTAAGATGAACGTATAGTTATTGAAGATTTTTTTGTTAAATTATTTTCTAGTGTAGCAAACTAATCAAGCTGGTGTGTAGAAACATCACACATGATACAATAATTCACTCCACTCTAGTATTAATGATCGAACACGCATAATCTCGTCCATAGTACATTTTAAAATTAGGTGATCTCAAGGGAAACTTTCATCTAAATTTCCACATGAATCTATAACTGTCTTTATATGAAACAATGTCTAAATGGCGCTCTTAAAGACACGTACCTACTGTCCGTGCGTATTAGTCCTTGTCGAGACAATAAAAAAATAGTCCATTCACCCCCGACTCCGGCTGATTCGGTGCAATAAAATTTTAAAGACCGAATAAATCAGATTCATAAAATTGAATCGTTTATTATCAGCATTGCGTGTTGTATATCGGACGAGTTCGTGACGAATGGTAAAGGTTTTTGCAGTGCGAACATTGATCTATCTTGATACTGGAGGTGAATGTGAATGGTGAATGAATTATTAGCAAAGCATTTGAAGTTAGCAGCGCACTTTTAAGATTAATGCTAACTCACAGATACGAGTAATACTATTCGCTCATTCGTTCACTCACTCACATAACTTTATAATTTTATTTTGCCTTTCAGAATGGATCTTTAAAGATCATTTCACATGAGCGCTTATTTATGTGACAAAAATAAATTTATCTCACACTGGTGATTGACGATGAGCGAAACATTTTAAATTATGCTAAGTTACATAGTTTTCTTGCTAGATATTCTCCAAAAAGAATTTTACGAAAGTCAGTGGAATGAAAGATTAAAATATACATAACTCATTAGTACAAAATCCTTAATTTGAAATTTCATACAAATATTTCTTAATACCTACACACTGCCGCTGTAAAGTAATTAAATATTAATCCCGTTATTACGCAAAGTGACGTGAGCGAAATTGATACCTCGCATATGAGGAGCAGTATACGTCGTTCTATTTGCGATATGCTTAATATGAAAAGATCTGAAGACGTACTATCGCCCGTTTTAAATTCACACATAATATTCCGTACGCATATTCTTGGCGGAACCGGTCTAACATCACCCCGGTCTAATCCTCAAAGAGGTACGGTTACAAGTGTATTACACTCCCACGTTTCACCAGTTAACATACAAGGATTACAATTCTTGATTTAAAAATAATTTGACTGTCTCATTGGTTGTGTTGGTTGCAAGCGCTACTGCCTATCAAGAGGTCCTAGGTTCAAATCTCGGGTTAGGTACTATAAGTTTTTTATAATTTAGATTTCCTAGTAGTGGCTCGGAGTCTGAATAGGTGTCCGCTTTATGGCAACAGGTTCACCACCTATTCCATAGTGGGACGTAAACGTAACTGGTGAAACGTGGGAGTGTACAAAACACGTCTGCCTACCTCTTCCGGGATTACAGACGTGGTGTAACGTTGTAAAAATAACTTCTTTTTGTATATTGTCTAGTATATACATCCGTAACTGGAGTAAATCCATGACACATTTTAACAATACCGTCCACATAATACCTACATAAGCTGACGCAACTTTCCTCGGAGTAATGTTGACGTAGCTTTTGTCGTAATCCGCCCATTTGCCTACAAGATTATTTAAAGATACCCGGCCATAAAGTACGAGGAGCTGGTCACACCGGACGCGACCAAGCGAAAAATGTGAAAAAATTGGTGTAATCAGTATTGGAGTTTTCTAACTTAGTTTAAACTTAGTATCTAGTAGTCGCTCAAAGTCTGGATATGTGCCTGGTCTATGCCAATAGTCTCATCACTATTCTATGATGGGACTTAAACGTTAATTGGTGAAACGTGGATTATACTACACTCCTCTACCTATCTCTTCGGAGATTACAGGTGTGATGTTACGTTTAATCAATAATAGTTATGCGAAGGAGTATTACGTGGGGTTTTTCTAAACATTGTTAACTATGGATTCTCGTAATCGAATGGGAGTACGGTTTCTATGCTCCACACTTACGACGCCATTTACTGTAAGATCAGTTACGAGGTACTAGTAAATTATTAATAGTAGTCATCCGAAAGAAAATTATGAAGGCTTCTCGTAACCATAGTACTCGTAAGTATGGATTTTTATAACCGAACGGAATTTTCTTTTGTAAGCTCGGCACTGAAGACGCTACGCGGCGTAAGGTCAGCTACGGCTGCTACGACGAACTTAAAAACCTGTAGCAAATATTTGTTCAAATATTTGCTAGATAAAAATTGGGACGTGGTAACCACTCGCGCGTGTCAATGAAGCTCCTCGCTGGCAGTGTTGTGATCTGCCGCGTAGTACAAACAAACACACCCAGCCCATTGATTGAGACTGGGGAAAGCGTAACTGTTTATATTTAGTTTATACAAGAAATTAATTTTTAAAACCTCATAGGCCAGAATCGATTTGTATTGAGCGATGTACCTTTACGATCCATTTTATGATATTCAATAATACCCTTACATTAAAGGCACTGAGCAATTAATTATTCATGGTTGATGAACACAATTCATACTACTCGTATAAGCCAGATTACATTATTATATATACGGTATATAGTCTTTATATCTTTTTAAAATCATGATTTTGTTAAAAAAGTAAAATATAAATAAGTTATATATTTTCTCCTCTTTTAAAATTATTTCTTAGTCATAAATTATTAATACTACTTAAGTAACGATATTTTGATATTTTATTGAGCACCTCAAAATCTTAAGGGAATTCTGTTCATTTCATATTTATAAACCTAATGACTGACAGTGGGTAATTAACAATAACGTATATATGAAACTTTGAGATTTCATTATTAAACATCTAATAGATTTTAGTAAGATAATATAATGTCAAAATAATATTTTTGTATTGTTCACAGAATCACTGAACTCATATTGTGTCAAACCACGATAATACTCTATTAGCCGCCATTTTGTCATAACGTCAGTTACACGTCAAAACTAGTTCTTCATTATGAATTACTATATCATCTTTTTTAGCCTCCAAATTTTTTATGCGAATCTTAGCTTTTTGTAGCACAGTGTAATGTATGATAAATTAAGTAACAGTAAACCAATAGTATGAAATTGAGCAACAGAAATAAGTGTGTGGTGATCAATCTTGCAATCTTCTTTCCTTAGTGTCTAGATAATATTTCCCTGTATAATATAAAGCACAGAGTTTTAATGCTATTCAGATTGCTCGACCAGAAAAAGCCATCAAGTTACTTTGGACAGTTCGTAGGAAGTTTGTCCCCAACAGAGAGTCGGTTATCTGAACGATTAAAATTCAGTTAGAACCAGTAATAAAATTTCAATTTAAAAAAGTTTGAAATGATTTAAATTGGTCATTTTTGTGAATGTATTCATAGTTCGTATGGAGCAATAAAACTTGTGTAGTCATCATTGTTAGCTATGTATTTCACACATGCATGCATAGTACGTACTCGTATGTATGAGAGGACATTATGAAAAACTCTTCCACGTAATATTTTACTATATCATTATATTGAGTAAAACTGAATATTAATGCAGTTGGCATTAACAAGCTGCAAAGTGAAAAAATACTTTTTTTCTTTTCCTTTAAATGATTTACCTAATTAAGGTTGTCTGAAAGAAACCGGCCTATTAACAATAAGATCATATACTCTTTTTAACCTGTTGTACCGTGTTATCTTTATCAAGCAGTCAATAGTTTACTTGTCAGTAAAAATTACGAGATATTTCGGTACAATAACAGCGGTTGGCTTACATCGCCAACTAAAGCATGCAATTATTATTTTATTGTCCGTGGGCTCCAGTGTTAGAACGTTTACTGGTTATTTTAAACAAAATAATAAGTTTATTTTCATCTGCCTGTCATGTGCCTCTCGAAATAGATTCGCGCTTACGCGTACCATAAAGTTGTCTCGTAATCAGTCTGCTTGTTCTTACGGTATCATTGGAAAGTCAAACGTTTGACCTGACACAACTGTAAAATGACAAAACAATTTGCGCCTAGTTGTTTTAAAACACGTTATATGCTTGTGACAATGTATAACATATATGTATTGGACAGCTGTATGCTATGTGCATGTACATAACTGGTAATTTTAATTTACGTAGAATAAGAACTTACCACGTCGGTGCCCGAGTCCGGTCCGGGGCAAGGGGTGGGGCTGAGGCTGCAGCAGTCGTTACTTCCTGAATGCACCTCCACCATATTCTTCAGCCAGTGGGTTCTGTAACCAAAATCATTCGCATTCATCATACGGAACATAAGTGTAATAATACTACACATTATATACATGTCCATACTTATTGGGACGCAACCATTCTGTGCTCTGTTAGATTATATATTTTTTATTACTTGCATTAAAAAGTTTTGATTAATCATTCAAAATATACTCCATTTATAATTAATAAATACATACATATGTTTACGCAAAATGTAATAGCGAATATATTTGGAGCTAAAATTCCTATTCACATTATATTTTTATATCGACTCACTGATCACATGTAGTTCTCTACGCGAATATAACAGGTATAGACAAGACAAAGATTCGAACGTCACATCAGACAATTTCACTAAAAGGTGTGCAAACATCATACATTACATTAAAGTAATGCGTCTCGACAAACGTTTACTTAAAATCCGAGCTCAAACTGCTGGAAGATCACTGTAACACAATAAAAATGTTTTATTTTCTAAAGCATATTAAATCTCGTAATCCGTCTACGCAGTAGCCTACGGCCGTAACCCTTGTCATTCTGACAGAAGACCCTTGTCCAGCAGTGGGACGTTAAAAAGGCTGACGATGATGATAATTTAGTTTCCTAATGTATTAGGTGTCTGTACTTCAAACACTGTTGTATGTGGTTGCCAAGGGTGTGTTAATTGAAACGGCTCATGTAAATGCTTTTGAAAGGGCGAGAATTTTCTAGATTATTCTATAGTGCTGTAGTAAGTTGTTAACATCGACTAGGTTTAATAATTCCGCATTCTAAGTAAGCGTGCTGCATCCTAGCCAATATCTCGCTCACCACCAGCTAATATTGTTGTCAAGTGCGAACCTGTTGGTATTAAAAACATTTAATGACTTTATGAGATTTTTGAGTTAAAACTAAAAAATTTTGAACAAGTAGTTCATTGAGTTTTCGGTTCCTGTGGGAATGTAATATATTCAGGATGTCGGAAGTATCATACAATAAGGCAGTGTCAATATATTATCACTACGCCCACATTTCATTAAAATTTGTTCACTTGTTTTTGTGTGATAAGGGAAAAAAATTCCAAAACAGACGAAAAATTCCAAAATATATATTTTTGAGGCGTGCATCACGCGCCTATGTAGGCACAACATGTTATGTTATATGTACATATACATATGTATATAGGGATATATTTAAATGCAGTAGCTGACAGACGCGAGATGTAACGTAGTCTATAAATGTCAGTTACGCTGACGTGCAAAGCTCAGTGCGTCAAATGCGTCCATGTATACGTACGAGTATGTAGGTGGACGGACGAGCGGGCGGATATATACAGGCTGGACGGTACGAGCTTTTTTATACACCGCTTTTGATGTACCATTATACCAGACTCCTAACAGGGTAGGCAGAGAGTGCCGAGTGCAAAATATATCTATCCTTCCAGACCGGACGCGCTGTTTATAGAATTATAAATTTTAATACTCGGACGTCGATTTCAAAGTGTTTTCGGCGACTTTATGTATTTCAATCATTGTTACTGTGTTACTCATCAACTATTCTACAGTGGGACGTAAACGTAACTAATTAACCGTGGAAATGTTCTACATTCCTCTGCCTACCTCCTCAGGGCTAACAGGCGTGATGTTACGCTGTTACTTTTTGCTCTTTAACTAGCTTTAAGACAGGGTGAACCTAATAGTAATAATAAATTTATTAATATGGGCATTAAATATTGTATTAAATTATATGTATATTTAATGCCTAGAAACATTCTCGAGAGGACAATTAAGTTACGTATAAATCGTACAATCGTATATGTAAAAAAAATACTTAATTGCCCTCTCAACAATGTTTCTAGGCATTAAGTTCACCCTGTCTTAAGCATAGTTAAAGTGGTGCAAGTAATTCTATTTTTGTATACTACCATAATAAAGCCGTTGAAGCAATTTCGCTCAAATATCTGGATCAACCTTTGAAAAATTTAATTTAGTAAATATCAGAAACGCAGTTTATTTAAATCTTGCTCACACTTTCGTCCGAACATCAATATCCACTCACATCTGAGCGTTGGCAGAAGTATCGAAAACGTTTTATGCTCTTTAATCGATAAAAATATACATATAATAACGTAACATCACGTCTGTATCTTCCATAACAGATACACAGAGAAGTGTAGTAGAACACTCCCACGTTTCACCAGTTACGGTACTGGTACGAGTCATGAATACGAGTCATGAATGCCTTTGCCATACACCGGGCACAAAATCACATGGTGAGCTATGGGGAATTTCAAGTTAAAAACCCAGTAAGTAACACCCGAACTGAGAATCGAACCTAGGTTCTGTAGCTCAGCAGTCGCTCTTGCTACACGTCACCAATGTGACAGTCGAGTCATAGTACCTATATATACCTGCATATGTAGATATTAAGGGCTCCTTCCTCGGCAGATTTCAAGTGGATCGCATAAGTAAAGAGAATCATCGCGGATTTGAAATGGATTGCTGTCTCATTAAAAGCCACTTTAAGTACACTCAAATGGTAAAAAAAATAAATCAAAAGATACAGACGAGAGCCACTTGAATAAAATAATCTTGGTTAATGAGAAAAATCTAATGAGATGAAAGGAAAATGTATTTTTAATTTACGGCTTAATGAACGCGATACTTTCCGTCTTGTTATATTGAATATAATTATATTATTTTCAAAAGGTATGCGTTTATTATGTGTTAATAACGTGGATCAAAAGTGGAGTGATGTCGGTTGGTGATGACGATAATAATGATGATGAAAAATGTGTTATACTACTTATACAACCGAACGTGCCTTTTGAAGTACGGATACAAAATAAAAATTTGAGCTTTGTTATAACGTCCTTACTAAATTCCATATTGTTGTAAGGAACAGTCACCTACAATATCACGGTAAATTATAGGTCAGGTCAAATCTGTAACGATGCTCGGTGCTTTCTGCCCAACCTGTAGGGTACTTGTTTTGGTGATATAATAATGATACAATCACTCATCAAATTCATAGTAGGTATCACTAAACGATTCTTTGTCATAAATAAATTGATATGGAATAACAATTGTATTTAATTCGAGCCTAAATTGTCCTTATTATGTACGAGTACAATCATATGTGTAGTAAGCCAAGTAATTACATAGTATGACGCAAACGTAATTCATTCATCAACTCGAATAATTTCATAACTTTAAAAACTGACGGCAAACAGGAAAAAACAGTCTTGTAACGTGTCGACGACGAACCTATTGTGAAACTGCTTTGTAAAATTCACACATACACAACATACATACATATGTAGGTATGTAGAACTCGTGCGGGAGAACTTGACACCTGCGAAATGACGTCACAGCGTCTTGAACGTACTGTACGAAAAGAAAACTACAACTAAATTATTTAACAGATTTTTAATGACAGTTAGTAAGGTCAAAACCGTATTTAAAATAAAAAAAAACGATAAAATTAACCATAGAAAGTACCATGGGCTATGTAGAACTCAGGCGTCATGTTATCGCGCACGGATTGTACATCATCACCTTCAGCCTAACTCAGCCCACTGCTGGGCATAGATTGTACATATTATTCTTAATTTATATAGGGCAAAGTTTGTTTTCTTGTTCCAATTTAGTTTGTAATATTGTTTTGTTTTCGCCAAGTTATTCATTGAGGAAGGATGGATGTTACTTGAGTAATCATAATTTTGCGATTCATAGAATTAACAGTGTAGGGTGACAGTAAATGTAAAACAATTGTTTTCGGACGCAAAAACAAAATTAATGATATCAAACAAATTACTCCATTTTGTAGACACAGAGACTGTGAGGGTTGGAGCTAAGTCCGTTATACTTCTCCATAGCGGGCTGGAAGAGAACGGCGAGTTTTAAATAAAGTATTTCGTTCAAAATGAAATAGAATACCGACTTTTATTGCATATGTTCATAGATGCAGGTGCCAATAAAGACCAAACAGGTCAATAATTTAAAATGAAAGGAACAGATGGAATCTAGTTCGTAGTACCATCCGCCCAAATCGATGCAAATCCCGTTTCAAATGTGCAACCATAACTTTCATCTCTTCATAGCACACAGATTATCAGCTTCGCGCTAGAATAATATTGGCGCGTAATATTGGCATCGTTCCTTTGATACATTTATGACTGTTTGCATGTTTACCAAACAAACTTTATAACTAAATTTGTGAAACAGAGGTATCATATCTTCGCATTTACAACGCTAATATCAACGCTATGAGCTGAATATAAACGGCGCTACTCATTGAGGGAGAGATACATTTTCAACACTGAAACAGGTTGAGGATAATGGTAACAGGTTCTCTATAATATCTGGTTTGGAGCAATTGGATCTCCATCTATTCCACGGTAGGACTTTAAATTAACTGGTGAAACGTGGTAGTGTACTACACTCTTCTGTCTACCTCTTCGGGGAATACAGGCGTGAAGTAACGTTTGATGATCAGCGATAAAGGTAATGACAAGCAAATCGTCATCATGATTAATGGCATCTGCCTCTCACCATTAACTCTTAACCGAGACCCATGTTATGCATTGTTCGCTCTCCTTAGGTTGTGGCATCTACATTTTTCATATAACCTGTCACAAAGAATCATCTTACCTCGCTTCAGCTAGCGTATCTGGGTGTCCCCTAACGCAATTCGCAAGGAAACACATTTAATATCTTAGAGAAGTAGCAGACGAGCATGGAAATTAATTATAATATTTTCATGTGATCGTTATATGTTCAACAATACTCTGAATCGCGGCAAGTCCACTAAACGTGTCTTTGTAAGTTATTGCTGACTGCGCCACAACTAGATGACTAAGTCTTATTATCGTCTTAATTCGTTTAATTTTCACTCATTTTAATAAAAACTTTTTAATAACATATATATACCTATAGCAATAGTATTTACCTCTGTGCCTAGATGTATGGTTTTACCATATTTTCTAATTCTAATGGATCCGACATTAGTTACATTGGTTTATTTATTGCAAAGTCCCTCTTCGAAGAGAGCTTTCCAAGCTTGAACGAAGATTATTATTCCGAATTATCATGTAATTCGCTTTGTTTAAGGCGTCAGAGCAACTAAAGTATATATTAACATGATTGTCGTAAGGACTGGCGATTTAAATAAGGTTACCAACCCCCGCCGTCAAGGGCAGAAGCGTCTTCAAGTGCTAACAATTTGTATTCTCGTACGAATACAGATGTGATGTTTGGAAACGAAAATGTTGGTTTATATAAACTCCTACTAATATTGTATATATATATATATAGTAGGAGTTTATATAAACCAACATTTTATATACTATATATAGTATATGTATATATACTATACA
>DWTO01005492.1:0-10701 GCA_018244755.1 Jemadia pseudognetus
TGGCGAGAAAGCGTTGCTCATAACGGCTTAAATAGTCGATAACTATGAAATAACACTATGTAGTATATGGTTAAAATTATGTATTTATAATGCTTCCTAAATACTAATGATTCTATGTTTTATAGAGCCCCTGAGTTCAATTACCAGTTCGACTACTATTGGATTTGTCTAACTTAGATATTCTAGTATTGTTGCAATTAATAAATCAAATTATGTCCAATTCATAAATGAAGTTATTTCCAGTTAATAAATACGAAAATGTTGACTTACTGTTGGCGGAAGAATTCTATTAAAAATATTATTACATATACGCCGCATATAAAATTAAATGTTTCATATGGTATCTCATCAAAGACAATTCTCTACGTCAACATTTCCAAACGAAATTCTGACATCGGTTACATACAGAACAAATTATTCAGTACGTCAACGCGAAGAGTCTGAAAGGGACAAGAAATCAATTTAAGTCGCTTTGTGAATTCCGTAATTGGAAATCAAATGGGATAACATTCCGCCGTAAAAAGGAATACAAACATTTCTCTTTACTCACATATTCACTCTCCACACTATACATTACATTATATACATGGAACATGAAAGTAATTTCAGCACGCAAGAACTGCTCCCATCCAAAACAATCTGTGGAATATGATTCAATTTGTTTCATTTCAGTGAAAAGACATTCATTAACGCAAAGAAGTACCACATCTGGTCTGTGACGATCTCTATTCGAGGGCCAAATATCTCTATATTTGGCCTTCAGTACCATCGTAACGGTACTGGTGTTATCATGTCATAAATATTAATAAGCAATATTCTATAGAAAGCGGAGTGCGAACGGTAAGAGTTTCACCTCTGTTTTAATTGTTATTTGAGGAAACCGGCACAATTTAGAATTCTCCTCAATGTTCTAAAGGGTATGTGAAGTCAGTCAAGAAACACTTGACCAGGGAGACATAGTTTGGCTTTAAGCCTTCTCATCTTTAAAAGAGACCGACTGATGACGATAACGTAAATAACGCCTGTAATCCTCGGAGAGGTAGGCAGAGGAACGTAGTAGACGCCAGCGCTTCACCATTTACGCTTCCGTCCGATTATGGAATAGGTAGTGAGTCCATTCCCATACCGGTCATATTGAATGATCTGTATTAAAGTTGTTTATAATTGTGTGTGGGCTTAAATGCCAAGACAATACTACGAGTACCTAAATTTTTCTTTATATTATTTTCCATATTATTATTTATTGTCTATTCTAGATTCGTCTTCATGCCATTCTCCACGTTCTTCCCCGCCTTCTTCGTCTTCTCTTCTCGTCTCTTCTATTATTTCTGCCTTTTTAATATCGTCACGCCAAGTTATTTATAGGGGGAGTAAAATAATATCAATACAGTAGCAAAGTTATCTACTCATAATTTTTTTTCAATTTCGTCTACCTATATATAAAAACTGATTGAAAGATTATCTGTATATATGTAAATTTTTAATTTACACTACAATAGAAATTTCTAAATGTTTCATTCAGAAACAAAACACGAGAAAACTCTTACGACCGAAATCCTTGAGAAAAGATCCAATTCTCTGAATGAAAAACATGTTGACAAAGCAAACGTAGATAACGATTAGGTATCACGCCTCCCTTTGCGACGAAATTACATTTACACGACTGTTTTCAGAGTAAAGTATTTTTCCGTGAAACGTTTCGTCGTCTTTAAATAAGGTTGAGGCGACAATATGTGTGGAAAAATATATTGTTTTATTTCCACTTATGTTATTCGACAAGGAGACCATGAAAACTCTAGATTATTCATTCTGATATCTAAAATGAGCGAAGGTTGTCCTGTTACAAGATGGTCTGACGACCTGAAGAACGCAGCGGTGTACTGCTGGCTTCGGGAGGCTCAGGACCGGGAAGATTGGCACCGATTACGGAAGGTCTATCTTCAGCTATGGACCTCCAAAAGCTTATGATAATGATGATATTTATAAAGCACTCATTGTATAATTGTCAGCGTACATCTATGAACGATTTATCTTTAAATTAGAATTTTTTAAGTTCCGTGAATAAATTAGAAACGCTGTTAAGGTCTATATCAAGATTACCATCTCTTTTAACATTCTGTGATTTATTATAGTTTATGAGTTATTGGAATTGTGATAGCTTACTCGTAGATGTGATATTATCCAAAAAACCTTACGTTAAACTGTAGAACGAAATTGAGCCAACTGAAAAGATCTCGGAACTACATATATACGAATATAGCAAAATATGTGTATAGAAACGTGTTAAAAGCAGTCGAAATACCAGGCAAGCGGTCCAGACTAAACGCGCTATATCTAGTGACAAACTCGCCGCTCCCATACAGATGAATATAGGTCAGTAAGAAACTGATGATACAAAGATAGGAGAGACAATATTCAAAGCACTATGAATCCACTGAGTTGCTCCACGAATCATACATATATTTTTCTATTTACATTGCAAAAACACTATACCTTATCTTATGTAAATATGTAGAAAATTATATATTAAGAACTTTAAATACATATGTTTATAATTTATTAATTGATATCATACGCAGGTAGGTACATGGCTGTTCCTACGAATATATGTATTAAAACTTCAGTTTAATAAATAAGTTCTTTTAAAACCAATATGTTGATCGAAATATTAGTGCGATTGTATGCAAAATTTGAAATAAATACCTCGTATAAAATGAAATCAAAATGGTGCTAGTAATTGTATCGTAGGTGTTTTTATTGTATCTTTACAGCAAGCTCCTTACCGACTAGGCAGAGAGAACCGAATGCCAAATATTTAACATAGACAATGTATATAAAAGACAGATATTAACTTTCATAACTCATAATCTGTAAAAATATTTTAAATCATAACAACTTCGTAAGCAAAAACAGATACTTGTTTCTTGAATTAAGTAGAAATTAATCGACAATTGAATCTTATCTCAAGGTTCGACAATTGGATAAACTTCAAGGAGCCTTAGTAATCACGTACAAGCACTTTAAGCTTCAAATAAATACAATCTGAGGCGATTTTTTTTTGAAATCACTTAAGCTATTATCGATTGAGACCAACAGGAAAATTTACAATACTGAATAAAGCAAACTTATTAATAACAAATCTTTGATACAAACTGAAATTTCGGCAATTCGTCGACGCGTACCTATCCCGCAAACCTTAGGACTGTAAGTTTAATTTAATACCGATCGCAAGTTTAAACGTTTGGAAACAATCAAAGGGACTGTAATTAAGTATTCTACAGCGAAACAGCCATTTCTGTGTTTATACAATTATGTTTTAGTTCAAACGGTACAGTGGTTACAGAGGAATACACCCGTTTGATCTCAAACGAAACATGAATCATATTAAATATTACATGGATAGGATACATTCACACTTAGTTCCACATCCTTGTTAGGTTAAACAAGTATTATAATTAGAATTAGGTCAAAGTTAAAACCATTCCTATCTATTACAAAATTGATTTTCTCTTTTCAGACTAACACATCTAACTCGACGGCGGTAATAAAAGGTAAGAGGACAATAGTTCTAAATATTTACGTGTCTAGCAGCCAATGGTCGTTTATTTGTCTAGTGTCTAGTGCTGTTATGTCTGTCTAGTGTACTAGCCAGTAAACCAGAATTCTAGTACTTGTGTATCTACTCAAAGTAGAATTACATTCGCACTCGTTCGTAACTTTACTTTGTTTGGTTAGATATAATTATTATTATGTAATACTCTTACTATGTATGTAATGTAATATAATACTACTTATTATGAGTATTACATAATATTATGATGTAATACGCATAATAAGTGTATAACAATAAATGTAAATAAATTGACTGCCAAATTGGTTGTTTTGGCTGCAAACGCGACTGCTAACCGAAAGGTTATGGGTTCAATTCCCAGGTTGGGTACTATTGGATTTTACAAAATTATATTTTTTTTAGTAGTGGCTCAGTCTGGATATATGCCCGGTGTATGGCAATGGACTCACCATCTATTCCATAGTAGGACGTAAACGTAACTGATGTGACATGTAAGTGTACCACACTCCTCTGTCCACCTCTTCGGGAGCATAGGCAAGATATGTTAGTTATGTTTACAAAGATAACATGTAACGTATTATTTCAAGCTGCCATATTAATTCACGTTACCAGCGCTCGAGGGAAAGACAAGAATATATCAAGTTTATAAAACAAACAGACGTACGTTATCATAGCATTGAAGGTTGTTTGTTCTCTCCCATTCTTGCCGAAGTATAACACACATGAGAAAAAGTGCCTTGACGAAGCGTAGTGATTACCATAAAGTGCATACTGCATACGGACTGCCGGCAGACGAACTTAACAAACAATGAAAAAACTCGCATTATGAGAAAGCACTAGAAAAGTTGGCTCCATATAAACGTGATATAAAAATGAGATATTCTCGCAACAAAGCTCATATATAACTGCTAACATAACTTTATATATCCAGCTTGATGTTAGATTGTCCATATACTAAGTGTTACTGTGTGTTCAAGTTCCCAATAATGTATGGGGATGACGTATCTTTTAAATTTCGTTTATCCACTTAGATTGTTTGATTGTTGAAAATTCATGACACTGGCCAATCATACCAATTTACTAAAATTTGAATGTAAAAGAATAATCACGTTTCAGAATTAACGCGTGTTAATCTACTGCAGGACATACGAGTAGGTCTCCACGAATGGTTGCCATCAGGCCCTATGTCCAGGGCGCCAGTATCTGCTTCTGCTGCCGCATTTCGTAGACCGATATTCCATCGATCCCGATAGCCCGACAAATACAGACCGTTTTTGTACTTACGTCACAAGATTCTTAATTAAACAAATCGTCGAATCTGGCATAGTTTAAGTTCAATAAATTGAAATAGGTAACATTTTCTGGATGATATCTGCTTTAATATTATACTTACTAATATTATAAATGCGAAAGTAAATCTGTCTGTCTGTTTGTCCCGATGTCCTTTCTTTGGGCCTAAACCACGAAACCAATTTAGATGGAATTTTATACACAGATAGTTTGAAACCCGAGAAAAAATATAGGATAGTTTAAAAAAAGTAACTTCACGCCTGTAATCCCCGAAGAGGTAGGCAGAGGAATGCAGAACACTCTAGGATAGTTTTAATCGCACAAATCCTACAGAAATGAAAGATATAACGATTACTGTTGAACAATCTAGACCAACCGCGGCACCTGCTGGAAGCCAATGACAATGATAGTTGTCATGACAACCGGGCTGTTGACATCAAATTCGGTGAAATAAGAGAAAATATCAATAACAAATAATAATTAATTATTTATTGATATTAATGTTGTTGGATAAAATATGTATTACGATATATAATATTATGATATAGGTATAATATGGATAGATAAAATTTATGATTATTCTAAAAATAAATTAATATAAAAAAAACTTTTAAAAAAGCTTTTAATTAGGCCCTAAAAAAATAAAAATAAGATTTAAATTACATTAAACCTATTCAATTTCCAATTACTTTATTACTGTCAACTTATAACGTCATTATACAATTTATATATAAATTAAGCGGATAAACGACCAGACCAGTGAATCACACGAACGTACATTTGACATTCTTTTCGGGCAGAAATTATTCATTCTGGACTTTTTATGGTTTTAATCTAAAAAATGCATGTTTTTCTCTGACTTTACTTTTTTCATTGACTGTTAGGCGGTACGTAGTGCGCCGGGTCAGCTAGTTGCTAATAAATATCTCACTGATATCGTGATTGAGCTAAAAAACAGTTTCGTCGCTTGAAAATACTATTCAAGAACAAAACTACATAATTAAAAGTCACCTTTGCGTTAGTGAAGTATCTTGTGCATTAGCGAATAGAAAAAATAACGGCAATGAAGTGGGTAGAAAGACAAGTCCGTACACACGGCAACCAATACCGGACGTCACAGATCGGACGAAGCCAGAGGTGTTCGTGCCCACTTCGTCACCGCAGACGTCGTCATCGGTCCGGTGGCAAGACCCGAAACATACGAGTACTGTACCAAAATGTAAGAGGCATTCGTACCAAGACTTCACAGTTTTTATCTTTGCTGGAATCATGGGAAGCCGACTTGTTCGCGATCACCGAAACCGGGTGCAACGAGTTTCTTTAGAACGCGGAGCTCGTGCCGCCCGGCTACTCTATTTTGCGCGGCGACCGCGCCGACGTCCGCAAGCAGGGCGGCGTGCTGCTAATGGCAGCTGCTCAATTCAAGCTGCGGCAGGTGCCCGCGCCCACCGGGATCGACGTGGATAAGCTGGATGCTATTAACATTATCATTGATCTGAACGACTCTGTTTGCGACAAAAGTCTTCCATTTGTTAGGTTCCACTAACAGCAATGCTAGAACTATAGTCGAATCAGTCCATGCATTTGATATGATTCTAACCTCATTGCCTGTTTGATTTGTGCTAATAATTGAGACAGTAACAGAGCACCGCATTATTCAAGTCGTGGCAAGAAAATATTCTTTAGTGGTGCCACTTTAGTTCTGGTTGCAATTAATCTCACTGTTCTAGTTCTATTTGAATGTTCTACTCTTAATATACTGCTGCAGCATATGCTCGTATTGAGGCATCAGTGAAGCCGTGGATCTGAATCTTTTCCTTGTTCATAGTAAGTGTACTTTTATATCATTGACATTAGTCAAGTCTTCTCATATCTGTCTCCATTCCTTTTCCAATGTTTTGCTGATCTTCTCATCCCAACCTATCTTTTCCAGCCACAACTTTTGTATCAGTATTTTGGCCACTTTGACTGTACTTGGCGCAAACCACCCCAGTCGATCAAATAGTTCTTGTATGTCTCACAAGATGTTACGGTTTGTTATGAATTTTTCGATTGGTGATAAATTTAGGATGTATTCAAAATTATCTGTTCTCAAGTTCCATGTAATACCTAATACCTTTATCGTGCCGCCCAGATTCGTATTTATGTTAACATTAGCAGATCTTTTCTTTTCTTCGATCGACTGTATAAATTGAATGTTGTTAGATGACCATATCGTTAGCATAAAACCTCCCTTCTGTAGTATATCTGTGACATCTCTGGCTAGTGATATGGCTTCTTCTGGCGAATCTGCACCTGATAGAAGATCATCGACATAAAAGTCTTCCTTTATTGTTCTAACAGCTGATGGTGTGCTCCTTAATCATAGGCAACTGAATGGAGTATTTTGACGGCCACGTATAGTGCCGTTACTGTTCCAAATATCACTCTTAGAAGACGATACTCTCGAAGTTCATCAGATTCGTCTGGTCTCCAAAGGATTCATTGATAGTCTGCGTGTTGTGAGGGCACTAATATTTGCAAATAGATCTTTTGGACGGCGTGCATGTATGAAGAGAATGATGAATGTGGAAGAGGCGCGGCAGGTCTGTAAGGATAGAGCTATTTGGCACTCGGTACTCTCTGCCTACCCCGCAAGGGACCCGGCGTAATGATATGTATGTATGTATGTATTAAATATCGTGTTATATTAGCACAATAAAATTTAAAACTGTTTAAATGAAAATCAGGTTTATACACAATTGGCAGTGTTTATTTTAAGGAAATGTAACAGTTAAAAATTGTACAACGTAAGTCACTTACGTACACTCTTAATTTCATAAATTCGAAAATCACTTTTCTGTATCATCCTCGTACCTATAGTACAGTCTTATATGCCGGGCGAACATGATAATACGCAAAAACAGTGTCACTGTTATCACTTAACGATATGCTTTGGGGGGTAACAGACCCGGCTGAAGTCTCCTGGTGTGGTCGGGAGACTGAGCCTCGAGTCAGACAGGTGTGGTCCGTCGGTAAGGGTCGGTGCCGACGGCGCGGTCGTGTCGCGGGGGCTTGTCATCGGGGACCACTGTCCTGGTTCCAGCACCAAACGTCACCAGCTCCTCCTCTCTCGAAGGCGGGGGCTCTACCGCCGATGTGTCCAAAAATCTGCCACTAGCCACCGACGCTTGCGACTGAAATATCGATGCACTTCTAAGTCCACTCAGCGTGTTCGCACTTTGCGGGACTTCCTTGAATTCTTCGAAATAATTATCGCAGGCTGTCGGTCGGGGGGCGGCTGGGAAACCGTACAGTGTCGAGGACGACAAGTCTTTGAGAGACGCTGAGCTTAAATTAATTCTCCTATTTTTGTGTATAGAGCAATGTGGCACATCATCGCCGTCGAAGACGAATCTTCGTCGCTCCCGAGGCGTGGCCGCTGAAGAGCCACTCGGGGGATACGTATCTCTTTTCATCATTCGCCTTTCCAGGAGTGTAGAATCTCGTTCCCTAAAATCTGAGAACGCATGTTCTCGGTCCCAGGCGCGACAGTCTGCTTTTGCCTTTTCCGTTAATTCATTTATCCAATCTTTCTGGTACCACTGAAGGAAGAGGAATATTGCCGAAGTGCCTGCCAGTTCCGCCGCAACAAATCCACCGATGTACAGTCCAAAAGAGTATCCGTAACTGTACGACATCCTCGGCGCGTCGAAATAAGTCATGTATCGTAACTTGTGACCCAGTTGCGACTTGAACACAGATATGTACATGACGATTCCTGTGAGCATGATGAGACCTGCACCCAAAAAGTACTTATGAATTTATAAAATATCATGTAACAAACAAAATGTTATTCTATATATGTATGTACACATATGTATAAAAACTATTACAAAAATTAAAGAGATGTTATTTTTTCCTAAGGTGTAAGAAGTGGGGTACACAGCTATTAAAAGACAGACAGAAATATAGTTGACTAATACAAATTAGTACTTAACATCGCAATGATCGTTGAGGTAACAAAAACAAACGTAACATCACGCTGTTATCCCCGATGAGGTAGGTAAAGAAGTGTAGTACTTCCACGTTTCAAAAGTTATGTTTACGTCCCACGCTGGAAGAGCGAGTGGGCCTATTGCCCTACACCGGGCAAGATCCAAACTCCGAGCCACTAATAGGAATTGCAAGTTCGAAAACGCAACAGTGCTCGTCCCAGGGATCAAACCCCGGACCTGTTAATCAACAGTAGTATTTCAAAGCATTCGACCAACGAAGCAGTCGATTATTAATGTGAATATCTATCAATTATTATTAATAAGGTAACAAATTATTGACGTCAACTGAGGTAAAAACTTTCCTCGTCGTACCTGTAAGAATTAAATATGATAAAGCATAAACGATAACCATAAACATACCAGAAACGATAAAAAGCACGCCAGCCACAAAGGTACATATCCGTCGTCCCTTGACGCAGTGGCCGAGCACGCAGCACAGCGCGCCCGCCGCCTGCGTGAGCACGGCCAGCAGCAGCGGCGCCGCCGACCGGGTCACTATGTCTGGAATGAATACAGCATGACGAATACATACATTGCACAATTAAAACACAGGACTAAATAAAATCAATGTGTCAAAAACAGTAACTTATTAATAGTATCGTAATGGAGAATTTAATTTGACGGACCAGCGAATATGATATCTTTTATTAAAGAACGTAAAGGCGACGAAAAAAGATTACCAGGATTGTAATACATGAATATTTTCTAAACCTATGGGATGTAGAACTGATAAGATGCATGTATGTCATAGAGTAATTGGCGGTAACTTTAAAAAACGCAACATTACGCCTGTAATGTCTGATGGCATAAGTAGGTGAATAAAGAATACTCCCTCGTTTCACCAGTTACGTTTACGTCCCACGGTAACGTTTGGCGGTATTGAGAACTTATAAATCCAAAAGCGTATCTTGTTTTATATTTCTACGCATTCGAGTGTGATTGATTAAACGAACAGACACGCGCCAAGATATCCAACTGATTAAGTTAATGATATCATTAATTGAATATGTTTTTATGTGCCTTTGAAGAAGTTCAGCGCTTGATAAAAACTGGATGATAAAAATAATAAGCATCTATAGCACTTATGTTGTTGCATCAGCACAAAACTTACAGGGAATAGCGTTCGTGGAGTCGCTCGGGTCGGGCGCGTAGCGTGACAGGGGAAAATACGGGATGTCCAAGCAACGGAATACTGTACTGCCAGCTGAAACATTAACACAAAGCATTCTTACTGAATTAGGAAAGATTGGCGTGTTGGAATATCGTTTTAAATAATATAAGTTAAACCTAAACTACTTCAACAACTTCCGAGATGTTCGACCGCTTAACAACGTTTTTCATAAAATTTCGTAGTGAGATACGGAACATTTTAAATTGCTTATACTCATTTACTGTACAAAAACATGTAAACGGAAGTAAGATAATAGTCAAAACAATGTAATTAAATTCCTAAACATGACACAGTTTATTTAAGTTGTTGTAATTTTAATTCTATAAATACCTGATTTAATCTCATCAAATATCATATAAATATTTGAAATGATCTTCAATTTACTTTCGTTTAAGTTATAAACTGTCAATAAAGTTACAATTTCGATTATGTAGGTACATCCATCGGTCCCTGTAGCTCGGGACCAGAATACGAGTTACGGTATTTCCTGCCTGTCGTAAGAGGCTACTAAAAGGAGGCTTCCGGGGTTGCGAGCGGCTAGAGTGGGAGCTCGAGCCGCTCATTCAGCAATCCCGGGAAGGACGACGGTATGTGTGGCCGCATACTGTCGTGAGAACCGGAGGGCGTGGGAT
>DWTO01005493.1:0-10698 GCA_018244755.1 Jemadia pseudognetus
ATTCACTGTTTTTTAGTTATTTTCGGTTTTTTACCCAGTTTTAATTATTATTCCAGGACACTAATACTGTAAAAATAGTTATGGGGTAAATGAAATGGGGTAATATGGAATGAATAGTACGAGACACTATTGAAAATATTTAAATTAAAAATAAATTAATATTATGAAAATATAAAAAAAGAGTTAAGAGACTTTTTACGCAACTATCATAAAAATGTTTCATAATATTTGTTATGTTATGCACAATTTTTTGTGAATTTCCTGTCATTATTGTATGTAGGTACAATCTATGCAGCTACTTAAAAATTACAGTCTGGTAATTTCATAATTTTGAGATTCCTGCTTTTCGACTATGTAGTACTCATACCTACTCAATATCAAGACGCACATATATATTTTTTTTTCAAGGTTGTCGTGTGCATGTGGAAGTATTGCCATAAACCTTATGATGGATATCTGAAAGGGTACATTAAAATGTCGGTACTTGATAGTAATAATAAACCTCAACAAATTATTGACGTGTTTGTTTTGCCGTGATATAAAACTTGTCATGTAACTGTAAGTAGCAATTTACTTGAGAAAGCAGAACAATGGCGGTGGTCGAATATCAAATTCCTTAATTTTGAATTGTAATTGCGTAACAATATATCACTAGGCATTTATTACCTTAAATTTATTTATTAATTCCTGTGTGTAGGTACTCGACGAAAAAAATTCAATTTTTATTACGGTTGTTATTATTGCATATTTTATAATAATAACTAACTTAACATGCGTGTATTTCCCCGAAAAGATAGGCAGAGAATTGTAGTTCTCCCAGGTTTCACTTATAATGTAAAATGTTATTTACAATAATAATAATCATTTATTTACTTACTTTATAAGCTAAGTCATTACATAATTTAATCAGTTGATACGGTTTTAACGTTTTTAACTGGACAATTCAAATCATTCATTCATTACACTACATAAATCGCGTAGTAACCTAATCGTCGAGTATAAATGAATATAAATACATGGAGTATTCGACTATGATGATGTGCACTTGTTTTGGGGGGTATGAATTCCTACGGTGATGTAGGGTCGTGGGGAACACTAGTAGGACGGGCCTGATACGGAGGGTGAGAGTTGCGCAATAAAGATGCGCCGCGCAGCCTCTATTCGTGCTTTCGCCTCTGTGGCGCCGCCATCGTATAAGTGGAGACGTGCTACGCCAACGGGTCGCCACGGCTGTAGTAATACATAAATGTAGGGCCGTGTGCCGCGCTTACGTGCTGATGGCTCGGAGGTGAGCGGAGCCGTGGAGGGCTCGCGGGTGGCGCGCGACCGGCCGCCGTGGCGGTGCTACGGACCCATGCTCACCCACAGCCGATCCGATGGCGATTTCCCCATATACGCCAAAGGTGAGCCCACTTTGTATGTTTATATCGTTTATGGCTCGTCACTCGCGTCTGCATTCCTATTATTTATATTCCTATGGTTTTCTATATTCTCACACTAATTCTGTAATTAGTCACAAGCTTGTTAAGTGCATACAAATTCAATAAGTGTATATGCCGGCTTCTCTAGAATTTACAAACAACACTGCCTACAACCTTTGTACGTCGAACACTTTTATGCACACCACGTTGAGAGTACTTTGAGTTTTATTATATGTACAATAAGTGGCATCGTCTTCGGCGTCGTGTAGTCAGATAGCCAAACAGGGAAATGCGAATCAATAGCGTAGCGTCCTTATCGCTTGTGTCGCTCCTATGATGATACATTTTGACAGTTTCTTTCCGTGAGATTGGTTACTATGAATACAAAATTTGACTAATACTATTTCTTAAATATTGTGTAATAAATTTTGTAAAGTATGTATAACTCATATCACGCTTATATTTCCTCGCAGGAGTAGGCAGAGGAGTGTAATACACTAATAATTCACTGGTTATGTTATACGTTCCAACATGTAGTAGGGGGTGAGTATAAAGTATTTATCTTATGATATGTGTTTATTAAGAGTATATGAGTATACCAAGTTTAGATACCTATACGACTTGAAGCTTCATCGCGTACGTTATACGCTCACGTGAGTTTGTAGCATGAAAATATGGTCGGTTTATTTTCTAGGGCAAAGGGTCTATCTATTAATAAAAATAAAGGCTGCACGCTTAATCTAACTGTACCTACTCCGTGTTCACTGCGCTATCGACGGCCGTTGTGATCCTTCGACCGGGTGCTTATGTGTTAACATAATTATAAGCTCGTATACATACATATGTATGTATTACATTTGACAATAGGCTCATCCCCTATTCCATGATAGGACGTATAAAATAACTGGTGAATCGTACGAGTGTGTTACACTTCTTTGCCCACCACTTCGGACTGATAAAGGCGTGATTTTATGATATTTTAAGACAGGCAACGATACTTGATCTATAATATTACACATATAACACTTTAAATGTCGTTTCAGTTATAGCCGACCAATACAATATAAGGACACAATTATGTACAATGTAAAAGAAATATGTAATAGATTGATTGCATAAGTCCTATTTACATTTTAGTGAGATTAAACTGTACGAATTAATTTTATTGTTCACTGAGTGATGTTCGACAATTGTTTTCTTTTTTATTTTTACTGTCAAGGTCTATTGCGTAAGAGTACTATACATATGGCACATGCATGAAGTGATTATGTTACAACAACAACAACTACAAATATTATATCAGCCGGATCATTACGGCTTGAAGAATTCGCTACATAAATACACTAGAATACAAAGCAATCTCACTTAGTTGTTAGTTTGAGCACTATGCCGTTATCAATTATAATTTATTCTTGCATTGTATAGGATCACAGTGATCGTGGATTACTATAGCATGGCGTTCTACGTATGACGTTGTTATTTATTTTTCTCGTTTAACACATTAAATTAGAGGGTGTCCCGTGCTTGGCCCGTCCCTGCAGCGTGGCAGCGTCCCTGGGCGGTGGTGGGAGCGGTAGCGGTAGGAACGTTACGGTAATAGTGCGATACACTATAGGCAGACATACCTATAATAAATAAACACCTTTATGAAGGTATACCTGTGATTTTTTTTTTATATGCTATTCTTTCTACTTGTCAACACGTGTACCAATGAACATGTGTTTTAACAACTTTTGCGTTAAGTTTAACGATAAATAAAAAATGTATTACGAAAAGTTTTCAGTCCTACACATTAAAACGATAGATACTTAATCCATCTTTTATGTTGTAATTTTTGACATAGCGTATATTTTGATATTTCAAATCATATCTATTCCTATTATTATGATTAATTTCATTAACTTTGTGCGATTGATTCCGTTGTACAAAATTATACGCTATATGATAATACTTACAATACGATATCCTTGATAAGAGTTTGCTATCACACAGCTATCAGCTTATCAGCGTCGTCTCAATCTTGTGTCTTAGTTACAATTCGCATTTCGAATCATCCAGACTTTAAAACTGTTTGAACATGTGTAATCGTAGTGGACCGTGTATAATGTTTGAAAAGGAGTGATTTTCAAAGCCTGTGTGATAATGGACGATATCAAAGCTAAGAAAAGAGTCAAAAAGACTAAACACAGGCCCATTGACGATGATATTAAAAGTGAGTGCGGAGACTTGGATGTACATGATAATTTATGTAAGTGTTATTTATTTAAATGTGTAGTACACAAATGTATCGTAATGCCGAAATAATCAATTGCACCTTTTTTGTAACATATGCCCGCTTTTATGTAAGTACGATGTCCTATTATCTGTACTAAGACCGCCAGTTTCCCAGAATTTGTTTATTCACTAAACAATGTAATGTTTTCACTGTTAACATCACATTGTTCTGGATGCCCAAAACTTATATACATATGTATTCGATGACGATGTTGTGAGCTAAAAAAAATCAATATCAGTAATAAGAAATAGTATCTGAGCAGCCAGTGTTGCGGCTCGTAGATTTGGTAGTTTGCATAATTATCTACATTTATTTGAATAACGCTTTGTTATTTCGAAACAAGTTTCGTGGACTTTACATCGCTGTTCATATTAATTTTCTATGTTTATTAATTGTCAATATTTTTTGATTATTTAACTCCGTAAACAGTTTGTAAAGCAGGTTTTAATGCATTCCATATCAGTAGTGTTCGTTGTAAGTTGCGGTATTGAAATGCTTACTTATCACATAATTTGCTATCGTCAATTAATTTCGTCGAAGTAGGTAGTACCAAGTAAAGGTAATCGAGATATTGGATAGAAGTGAAAAAAGATATCTATGTAGACTTAGAATTAGCCAATTGCGTACAATTTAACAATGCTCGGTTAGATCAGTGGTTAATGAAACTACCGATAGTCAGCCGTCTGGTTAGCACAACGCAAGCTCTTTTGACGCTCACTTCTTATAAATCAAATCCTCGTGTGTGATGTCCTAAGGTATTATTATTTTTGTATAGGATTATATATGTAGTTTATTACCCATCGACACAAAAACACCGACTGCTCATTTTGGTATCACTTGGCAGTGTATGGAGATATTCCAAAACATTCATTTCTTATTATTTAAGTCACGTACTGTATACATCTATCAATCAGTAGAAATGTTTGACATTCCGGAGGCAAGATTACTTATCGTACTCTATTTACAAAATGAAAGCGGAAATGTATTGGACAAAAACATTTATTGCTTTTGCGTTCTTCTACGTCGTCACACTTTCCTAACGTTGACCTTTTTGTTTAATCTATTTCTAATTAAATGTGCCATTGACACAGTACCTTTTAGGGTCTATGTGTGGTAGAGAAAAAACCTCGAGGATTTCAAATCTCACCAATTAGGTACCTATATCATAACATGGCGACGATTTTTCATTCAAATGCCAGACAATGTTAATTTACCGTCACTTGTTTACATTTCCATACTTGAATGAATATTGCATCATAGTAATTCTTTGATTTTATTATTATCACCTATTTTCAAATTTGGTTGATCCCCATTACATTTACTATTTAGTTGCTTACAGGTACCTATATATTTATGTGGGGATTCTATATGAAAAGGGTGCGTTTTTCTTTTTATTTCGAGGTACGTATAGTGTTTCTTTCTACTCACAATACCGCGCGATAAAGCGACCGTAGTGTGGTGTAGGGTGCATTCTCGCCTCGGTGAACAACTTGTTCAACTAAAAGTGAGTGGAGGGCTATGGTGGATTTTGACAAAGGTGGCGCGAAACAAAACAGCTAAGCAACCTGCTTACATCATTCATGTCGTTTGACAACAACAGTGACAAAGTGAAATGTTTGCTATAGACAATATCTACGCTTTGCTTATGTTATTCTTTCATTAATTAATTTACAAGATTCAATTGAAATTTTAGATATTGTATAGGTATTATTAATTCTGGATTGATAGCAAACATTGAATTAATTTAAATAGAAATTATTGGTTCAAGTGGTATTCAGCTTGATATCATTTGAAAGATTCGCTAAAAGCCCGCCATCACCACGATAGTTATAGTACGGATCGGCGAGCAATGTGAGTTGAATGCAACATGCAGGGGCGACAGCAGCAGGCGGGCCCCCGCCCTGCCTCGCGTGGCACGTCTCGGCCCGCGCGCCAGTCCGCCAGTCTGACGCCGAGCGTCCCTTGCGGCGCAGGTGTTACGTACGGTTGGATTGTGTGCATCGCCCGTGTGGATAGCATTCGCGCGTGTCTTTGTTTAGTGTTCATTTTGTGTGTTTAGTGCTTTGATGGAACTGTCAAAAGTGTATGCACCATACGCACGACATGGCCGCATGTAGTTGACATGTCGCTGAGCGCGCCCGCTCAGGCGGTGCGCGGGACTAGGACCAATAGCCTCGACCAACTCGATTTCCAAGAGCGCAGGCAGCTGATTGCGAGCTCCTTGTCTCTTACGGACTTCCTTCATGTCGGTGCGAAGGAGGTTGCTGCCGTCGCGGGTTAGTCCCCGAGTCCATTCTGACTTACACAAACAAACGCATTCCTAACAATAGCTTTGCGAATATAGTGCTCACTCGCATCGCACCCGACGAGTCGTTAGCACACCAGTTAGTTCGCGCGCTGTAAGAAGACCATCGCCCTGTTGTAATGCTTTTTTATTCATATTTTTAAACCGTTTATAACGAACTTGTTATGTCCATGTTGAACTACTTGACGGGTTTTCGTGCGATGGGAAAAATTCGAGTAAGATTTTGGTGTTTGAGAGTTATTACAGAAAAACAAAGTAATACTTGCTGTACTTTGTGATAAGGTGGTAAAACACAATGTAAAACATACCAAATACATTAAATTAATTTTTCACATAATTGTATTTTGTCTCAAAGTGGCTATGATTCAAGTCCGTGATACCGATAGGTCATTTATTTTAGGAGTTGAAACGAAGTATTATCTTTTATTAAAACAATTTAATCAACAATGCACATTTCGCTTCCGTTACCGCTTCCACAGCTTTGCATCGTATCATTTAAATAAATGAATGTTTCCGCAGATATCAAATGTCAAAATTCCGCAGAACAAAACTAATTACAGTCGCCGAGCGAGCACCTCGCCGCACTCCGTCGGAGCTCTTTACGCTTAGCACCCTCTCAAAATACACATGAAAAGTTGCAGACTAAAAAACAACATTGAGTCTGGAGGTTGTTAATTCTTTTTATGCCTGTTTCTAATTACCTGTAATATCGAAATATTATATTTCGTAATCTTTTGGGCATTCATTTTGTTGCTGATCTTTTTGATGTGTATTACAATACTTTGAAATGATTTCGACCTCCGAATGTTTTATGATTCTCCCTCGTTGGATTCGTATGTGCCCAGCGTCGTTTACCTGCCAACCGGTGTGTTCCTAAGGCACTGGATTCCTTTATGTTTGTTGATTGATCTTGGTCGCGTTTTTAATCATTGAAATTCCTCTATTCGGGTGACCACCTATATTTGACCACTTGAGGTCGCCAAAACAAAATGTTTAACTCAAACGAAAATCTATTTGAGGTCAGGTATTAAAATACGTAGGTATTTTAAAACTAAAAACTGTAATATGCAATTCTATGTACGTCATTGTTGAACTTATCCACTCAAGGTGGATAGGTTGACGGAATTGTAATTCTGTAACAGACATAATTAAACAGACAAAATTCTTTTTGAAAATTATTCAGTTATGTAAAGATATTTTTTTTTGTGTTAATTGATCAAAATCTTTAATGTGCACGATAAAAATTGTATGTACTAGAAATTGTAATTACTGCCTTGCATAGAGTTTTCAAAATTATAGTCTGTTAATTTACTTTTATTGAATAAGGACGCTTATACTTTGTACTTTGTTTCCTTCGTGGAACCTCTTAATTCTATCAAGGAAAACCACACACTGGCCATTGTTACGTTACAATACATGAACAGAGCGAGGAATAGATATACCTACTCAAATATTATCTCCACTCCACAGAAAAACCTATGACGTCATTTTTTGCACATTTCCTTAATTGTTACTGTTGCAGACTGTATGTAGTCCCATAAACAAAATAGTAGGTTATGAACATTGAGATTGTATAATATTTCGTATGGCATAATAGTGTTACTCTGCTTATATAGAAGAATTTGATATCTTTTCATTTATTTCCATTTCATTTGTTGAATGACTAATGAATGAATGACATTTGTTGATAGTCATAATTTCGTTCAAGCCAAGTTCTTAACAGACAATTTTGTGGTATGCAATCTGCATTCATTAAGAATATACTGGTCACAGTGCCAAAACTTAATTTTCTATAATAAAAAGAAACAAACACACGGGTATAGGACCCATCTGGTGGTAAATCAGGCGACTGTAATACTTAACCAGTGTTACACATGTGAGCCTTGAGCGAGAGCTCTCCTTACGCCTATTTGCAGAGTATTACGGTATAATTAATAATACAATACAGTAATTAAAGTGTTACAGAAGCAAAATATGATAATTAATTTCAATGTCGCAATAACTAACGCATGAAGACATGATAATGTTTATATAAATTAATCGCTGTTTAAACTGTCGAGTATTAAATATTTGTATATATGTACGTATGTATGTACTCGTGATAATGCTATCATTTTTCACCTGCTTTTCTATTATCTACCAATCTTTAATGTTCGATATGCAGAATGTAATTAAAAGACGGAAATATATTAATGTTAGTTACATTTTGGTACTGATAAAATTAAGATATTATTATTCGGTGGTGCTTATGTAAATATATTTTGTAAAATATTAACATTTTGTACATTTTAATTTAGATATTATCGACGCTGAGTTGATTTCCCAAAGCATAGTAGTATTTAGTTTGTAGATGTTGATAATAAGACACACTAAATGTGTATCGATTATTGCGTATGGTAAACGTCGGTTGTTGGCTGAGACCATTTCACGTCACATGCCCAATTTGTTAGCATTTATGACAAAAACAATTTGGAGCCGTGTAGCCAGCCGCAATGGTAGATGTTATAGAAGTCACAAAAAGCTTTTCAAATTTACTTATTCCTTATTTAGGTTTCAGTAGAACAGGCATAGGATATGTATGAGAGTTTAAAATGCAATACGTTAACGTGTCTAAGAATAACGCTTAGAGAAAGTGTGTATTCCTTATTCAATAATATATGTATATGAGTAGGCGAGAGCAGTAGTCCGTATTCGTGGCAGCATACACGAGAAGTTTACTAATGGCTACTACCACGTAGCATGAAGATACACGGTCAGATTGTGCGTATTATTCTCCCGCTGATGTCATGGCGCTGGTTTTATGGACACTGCCATTTGTTACTGTTATTTGGGTTTAGGTTTTTCGTGAATCATCACCAGTTTATTATAATGTAACCGTGAGTTATACCTACATTGATTACAATACATATTGTATTTTATGAGGAACTTAACGTATTTTATGTGATTTATTTTCATAAGACCGTCTGCGTTTATTTAAAATCTGAGATACACGGGATATAAAAGGCATTATTTTTCAAACGTTTCACAAACGAATGGATTTTGTTGTCAGGCTGAAAAATTATTGTTTGAGAAACTGAAAACTCGACATTACTAACACATTTTGAATTTGCATAATTCTGAGTATAATATTGCATTAGTTCGATCGTGAACATTTGTTCTGAACAATAATCGAATGAACGTCTATTTATATACATGCGTATATAAGAGAACTAATCGTTACCGTCGCCTTCGTTTGCGTATCCGCATGGCTAAATGAGCGATTTTAGAGGCGTAAAAAGCCTCCTATCTCGTCCTGGATACTAAGTTTTTAGGCTATAGAGGCGTGAGACTGATGACTCAGGGCCCGTCAATCTAACGTACGTGTTTTTGTGCCCCACACCCATTATTCGCATTTCGCCATACAACGCTATGGCCTTGAGAAGTGCTAGGATTTTATTTATGGCGAAGTGGTCGCTCCCTTGGGGTCTACTTCATGTTTCCCAAGGTGAATGATGCGTATAGATATCAGAGCGCCACTACGTAGTACGGAACGTATTGGCGTTTCTTTAATATAGAGTATTAGCGTTTCCTTGCGGTGTCTACAGTTGTCCCTGGTGATTAGTGGCAGATGGGTTTTTACGTTCTTAGCAAGCCTACAGGGACCTGTTATAGGCTTTGTTTATTATTACGCAGATGTGATTTTCAATTGAGTTTTTAAAGCTCGTTATAAAATTGGTCATTAGGATTCATAATAACCGGAGGTAGAGTTTATAGCGGATGATGCTACAAGAGGATGACAAATTTTGAACACATATTTGGTTGAAATTGGTTCATTAAGTTTTGAGTGAAAAACGGACAAACAGAAAAATAACATAACATCAACGTAACATCACGCCTTTAATCTCCGAAGAGGTAGGCAGAGGAATGTAGAACAGTTCCACGTTTCCTCAGTCACCTCCCACTATGGAATAGGTGGTGAGCGTATTGCACGCACTGGGCACATATACAGCCTCCGAGCCAGTACTAGAAAATTTAGTAGTGCCCAACCCGGGAATCGAACCCAGAATCTCCCGATCAGCAGTCGCACTTGCAACCAACACGATCAACGAGGCAGTCAGCGACAGAATAATAAATACAAAAAACTTGACGTTTGTCTCGAGTAGTACGAGGATAGTACATAACATCACGCATGTAATCTTCGAAAGGTAGGCAGAAAAGTGTAATACACTGCCACATTTCACCAGTTACGTTTACGTTAGACGTAACACAACAACGTCCCGTTGACGAGCATAGAATTTGCAAGTTAAAGAGAATAGTCTCGTTTTTGTACATTGTTACCGTTACGATACCTTCAGCGGTAGAGCGTTGGCGGCGGTCACGGTGGCGGCCGCGAGGGCACGCTAACGCCGCATCATTGATCTCGTTGCGCGCTCGCTCGAGTGCTCATGTCTCGTAGCACGCTGCGATACAAGCTAGAGTTACTCCAGCTAGAGGTAGACCTCTCTCTCTCTCGTCTCGTGTGCGACGACTCAGTGGAGTGATGCACGTTTGTTGTTCTCATGTGATCATGCTATAATAAAAAACGCTGATGCTGAAAGGATGTGTCTATTCTTAATAGGGTTTAAATTAATAAAACTTTTATATCTCACTTGTAGGTCATATAAATTCGATTCAGCGCTCCGACGTTAATGTATTGGGCGCTCATTCCATTAATAACG
>DWTO01005494.1:0-10697 GCA_018244755.1 Jemadia pseudognetus
GTCTATTGCCATGCACCGGGCACATTCCCAGACTCCGAGCTACCACTAAAAAACTAAATTAGAAAAATGAAGTATTGCCCGACCCGGGATTTGAACCCAGGACCTCCCGATCGGGAATCGCGCTTGCAACCAACACGACCAACGAGGCAGTCACGAGGCAGGCAAGTCAGAAACAAATAGGTACTAATGAATTACGAATAAAATTCTTTAATAATTGCAGCCGCTCTTGACAAGTGTTTACATATCAAAGCGTTAACAAGTGAAACCGACTGAAGATCGCCATGCGATCCCATTAATTGCTCTCGACTACGCTGAGCGATTTATAGATCCAGTTTGTTAACAGCCATTACAAACGAACGAATGAACCAAATGAACGAATGAACGAATGAACACTCGAACGACTAGGCTCGTCAGACGTTTTATGTATGCAAATGAATGTGATCGGTATATATTTTTATTGCCATTTTCTATTCAAATAGAATTAAACGGAATGATTTATGTATTCGTTTGTGAAGGACGTTTATATAAATAGCAAATTCAGAATAACAAGTATTGCATTATATATTCAAAAACATCCAGTTGTTTCGTATGATATGCACTCATATCACACCAGATCTCTATGCTAATAATGAATTTTTAGATAAATATGCAAATCATTTTTGTCGTAATAACAACAGGATGTACATTCTACATATCACCTAGAAATATAGGTATTTAATATATGTAAATAAACATTCCAAACACATCGACAATAATGACTTAACAAATGTAATGTACGAATAAATTTTAAGTTTTAATTGTACGGCAATATAGGTGTGAGGATATAGATCACGTCTGTAAGGATACAGATGCTCCATGTTTTCAGAGCCCTTAGGGCCAGGGTCACGCCCGGTAGCGACATTATAATATATGTATATGTATACGTACACCTATAAACAACGTCAGTGCGAGTTTACCTCGATGGAAAATAATTAGCGACCTACAAAAAGCACCCCCGCCACGCAAATCCAAACAACAAAATTAATTACTCCAAGGATTTGAACTGAAATAAAGGAAAAAATTCGGATTAAATCATTTAATCCAATAAAAACCTACAAACTCCATAATTTCCCTCGCTCCTCGGGGAATTCATCAATCATTAATAATATTTTTTCGGGTCCGAGCCGTTTGTTTAAGGGGAATCTTAACTTAGGGAGTACTTTCTCTAATAGCTACCAAACCAGTTCATTATTAAATGATAAGTACTTATTATAAGTTTGAACATTGAACATCAGTTACCGTAAAGGTAAAGTGCTTAGCGCGGAAGCTTCATAATGTTCGCTAAGACAAGTGAAATTTGCCAACCTGCGTAGCCCATAGGATGATATAAATGGCTTTAATACTATTGGTTAAGTTGATAATACAAATGATTATACATTTAATACTGAAGTGACATGATACGTTAAAACTATAAAGGTTCTGAATGGTAACGGTGGCAATTTAATTGTTAGCTTTTAAAATAACTTTTTAAATGTACACACATTTAAAATCATTAATAGATTCATGCGTTTGTGGCAACAATGAAAATTTCATCAATGAAAAGACAGTGGATTTCACAATTATTCAAGGTTATATCATTATATTTTCGTCACAAAGATGCTATAAACTGCCGAAGTTAACGACCAAGTTTTTGATCAAGTTATAAATAATGGTAAAGTCATCCGCTTGACATTCGTGCTACGCTAATTATTGTTCAAACTCTCCGAGCCGGTTGCAATAATCGTTTCAAGAATTAAATTAATCCATAATATCGTCAGGCGTGTAGGATTAAAGACTTATGGACAATTTATACAAAGGGTTCTGGGTTTTATATGAATAATGGGCTTATTACAGTGCGGCGAAGCTTCTCTATATTCAACCTTAACGATCGCTTTACTTCCTGGTTACGGACCCATTCGGTATATTAAAGCTATTTAAGTGTATAGAAAGTAGGAACGATCGCATTACGAAGACCCGTTATGTATTCGGGAAATCACCAATTTCGATATAAGTTAGTTCCTAATCATGAGTTCCGTAGTGATATTGTAATAACATCTCAATCAAACGTTTTAATAGATCTATCTTAGCCACAGATCGACTTTTACTGGTTCTTATCGGGCGTATAAATTACATATGTACCTATATTTTCCGAACATATAACATTTTTATAACAACAGTTACAAGTTCTTAATGTCAATAGTTTATATGATTGTAAATAATTTTTTATGTAGGCTGATTATTAAAAAATTTAAAGTAAATTTGTTTACAACAATTAAAAATATGTTTCATGGATTTTTACGTCATGAAAGCATCGCAGACTAACATTGTAAGTATAGATACAAACTAGAATAAATATTATTATGATTCAGTTTAAATAGAATATATAAATTCACTGTTCAAAACTTTAGATAAAACAAAGAAAGACAGACAGATTGGTTTTTATTTGACTGAGAATGATACATGATCTAAAAACGCACACAACGACGTTCGAATGGTAAAAGCCAGAACTATAGGTGAATAAACTGAACTATCACATCTCATTACAAAAGTACACACCAAATGCTTTCATACCAACTTATGAAAGCCAGGTAATTGGAGATAACGCAATAAGGAAACCCCAAGAAACTGATAAAAATAATATCTACTCATGCAAGATTAGCCACAAAACAAACAGAAACTTATCGGCTAATCTACTTGGCTCGAGACTGTTATTTTAGTGCGCCGATGATATTGGCACAGATAATATCCATAATGTTTCTCGCTTGGCCAGATAAAGCGGATAAGTGGAAATAGGTTAACGTTACTGTGTACGTGGACAAATCTTACTGGATACAGTGAAAGCGTTCGGATGTATATAAAGCAGACAGATAGTTTTACTGCTTGGCTACGATGCTATAACTGTAATATTATTGTCATCGTTCCATAATCATCAACATTATGATTACCATCATCATTTCCGTTTTCATTATCATCATTATCATCATTAGCAAGATGATATTCTTCATCACCCTTTTATCTTCTCACTGTTAGACCCGATATCCTCTCATTGTAAGAATCCAGTTACGGCAACGAAATAATTCATAACTTTTGATTGAAAATTGTATTTATTAGCACAACGATCATGGCCACCGCCTCGTATCTCTGTATTTTAGATCGAATTAATACCCAGATAAATTGAACCTTGGTATCATATTCCTCTTTATTAGCAAGAACCATTCGCTGTTGTTATCTTAACAAGCGGCTATTAAACTCAATGAAATGGCAATCAGAATGCTTGAAAATTTTCAAATGCTGACATGACAGCTAAGAAATATAGAGGTAGTGACTTCAATTAAGAATATCAACTGATATAATTAATACGACATTCATTTTGCACACACACAAGGCCCCGAGGACACACACACACCTGAGGAAAGGGCACGATAGTGGTCATGGAGAGGCTTATGTTGATGTAATAACGATGACACAAGATATTAAGATATTTGGTAAATTATTTTTCTGTCTGTTCTTCCTGCTTGTTCCGACCCTTTTATCGTCTTCCTGCTTTAAATATTTTGAAAAAGGTGACAAAGGTGCTTGATTTTTTAACTTCGTTCTCAACAGTAGTAAATACAGGTAACGGTAAAACAAGTATTCCATTCGTAATTGAATAGTCAGTTGAGGATAGTTAGATTTAGAGATAGATTGATAACATTCAAAGCAATTGAAATCTGACTAGACTATACAGAAATATGAACATAAATACAGCAAGCGAAATAACAAATTTAATATTAAAAGTACGATGCAATCGGTAGCATAACACATAAAATATTTAGCAAATATTTGATTACATAGCATTACGTATTCAAACGTCTTGTTTTATACCAAACACAAATATCCAACCGTACTTATAACCATTTCTAGGAAACATTTCAAAGGTAAATCGACTTGTGTTATGAAGGCAGTCAACAAGCTTGGTATACATAGAAAACAATGAACCCAATCAAATAATTTGGCAGAGCGCGTGTTTACCCACACCAAGCGGTGGAGTTTGCCGCTTAGGGCCTATATATTTTCATGTTTATTAGACGAATCGATACATATTGTTAGTGAAGTTACTATTATTATATCAACCTGGATTCCTTACGAGATAGGCAGCGAGCACCACTTTCCAAATAACCACCCTTACAAATCCGTTGTTATTCTATATTCATACTCTTTTGACACATACCCAGATACACGCTGATTTTACAGACTTTAGACAACCCCACAATGTCCGACCTATTTATCAATACCTTTCAACGAACGTAGCAAAACGATAATGAATATAATTTACATAGTATGCGTATTAATACCATACTTGCGACAATCCAAAAAATACAGAACCATGACTTATAGCGATGCTTGTAGGCAGGTCTATGCTCCGTGTTGTAGGTACATCAGTCGCCTAACCGAAGTGATTACGACCTCTTAACGCAAGATTATTTGAAACTATTTTTTATTTAAATCCACCTTCAATTTAGATCATCGAAATTTTGAATCCCTTCTCAAGCAAATTTACCTGTAATGTTATATACGAGTACCCTGCCTATACTACCCAAAATGCGTCGAACTTAAAAATAAGATTCGATTATAATGTCATTTGTATAATAGTTATCTTAACACGTTTAACACTTAACCCAGATGTACTCATAGTAACGCGTGTTTAACCATTAAAACTCGACTAACAGGTACCCGGTGAGTTTATTTGTGTATTGATTTATATGTGTGTGTTGATACATGTGTTTGGGTGCATAAGTGTTGATCGAAAATGATGATGCTTCTGTAACTTATTAAGTAGAACTAAGATAAATTTAAGTATCTTAATCTCAGTACGTGTCTAGTAAGCTTCATTTCTAAAATAAAACTGTGTTTAATTAAACACTATCAAAAGGGCCAAATTTCATTTCTACATAGTTTTTAAAATAACACATCACCGTATTTTTTTAGTAACAGCATCGATGTTTTTATAGTGTTAATTCAGACATCAGCAGCCTCTCCGAGTCCACTGCTGGACATAGGCACCATACCGCGACCTGCCAATGGCGGGCTAAGTCGCCTCTTACGATACTCTGTATCCCGGCACGTGATCGGGGAATGTAATCTCGCTCCACTCCGGCACTCATTCTGAATTCACATCTTATTATTAGAAAATATAAAATATACTTTAATCGTTCTTAGAGGCAAATTTACTCTTTTGATATAAGTGGAATCTAGGACCCTTAACAATTATAATGATTAATATCATGCCAGGCCCATTAACGGGTAGACAGAGAGCATCGAATGCAAAATATATTTATCCTTGAAACAATAAAGAGGTTATTTCAATTGAACCAGTCAAATTGTGATCACAAATTCCAAACACATCAAATCGCCGTAAAACACTGCTTTTGTAACATTAAACTTTGAGATCACTCTGGTACGAACGTACCTAGTTATAACTCTGACGCAAGTAACAACCAATTCTAGCACTGACCTAATTACGAACCTGGTAACAATTCTGTTGCGTTAATGATGTTGGCAGACGGCTAAAACGTTGGCTTTCCAAACAGTTTTAACTTACTCGTGCTAGGGACGATAAATGTATGTATATTTTGTAAAATCATCAAAGTCAACTTTGAACCTCTGTTAAATACAGTGAAGGACTCTATTAAAATTGGGAAATTAATGAATTACACTTTAAAACGGACTTCATTATTATTTGTTATATTACAACGACGTGTTATTTACAAGGTAGATAGGGAACACAAAGTTCCAAATTTCTTTATCTTTACAACCTGCTGTACCTACTTCATAACACTAAAACGATCGTAATAATTATGATTTATCTATCCACTTGTGGAGTTATACCGTTTTTGAAGGGTACTTGGTAATAATTTCCACGCTGTACGTACAAGATAGGTCATATAACCTACGTTAATAAAAACAATTCACACTTCTGTCATCAATTCCCAGTAGTATGGCAATAGATCATTCCATAGAAGGACAAATACGTAACTGGTGAAACGTGGGAGCGTACTACACTCCCCTGCCTACCTCTTGGGGGATCACAGGCGTGATGTTTCGATGTTACGCGATGTCACTATCATTAGCTAGTAGCTGAGATAGCAGCATGTAGGTAATGAGGGGTGTGTTTGTACGTTTCACGTAACGTACAAACAAGTTTCCATTAGCGTTAATTGTGTTGGCCGACGCGGCGGTGTGGGCCCGCACGCGCGCCGCTCGCCGCACAATAGAGCGCGCCGTTGACGGATCTAGTGACAATGCGCCAGAGAGATGACACGGTGAGGGTTCGTTTTTTAAGGTTTTGTAGGTATGCAATGTTCGAGATATTGAGATTTGTGAGTTTGAGATTTTTGTAATTTTATGTCTACCAGTTTGAGATTTTTGTAATGTTACGTCTATCAATTTGAGATATTTGCAATGTTATGTCAACTAATTTAAGGTCTTTGTAATGTTACTATTTTTTAACCTTTTTTTTCATTTGTTTAAAAATGTACCTACATATGGATTCAAAAACCTTACAGACGCAATTGCACAAATGTCATTAACCTTAAATAACTTCTCAATCTCATTTCGAAGGTTCATTCAATGTATGTACTAATAGAACTAATAGTTAGCTGGATTTTATGATTTTGTTTAGCCTCCATTGCCGTAAGAGAAAATTACCGGCAGTCAAACATTTAAAACAAAACAACAAAAAAATTGTTTTATAGTATTATAGCCAACACATACAACAACAAAAAATTTAATATAAGCAATTCTTATAAACCTCAGTCGATTTACCGATTATTAAAACACGCTGGCGCAGTGCCTGTAATACATTTTTAATAGCCGGCGTTAGCTGAAGAGCTCACAACACAAGTAGCTCTATTAAAGCTAATTGCGTTGGCCGGTTGGCTGGAGGTGGTCCATATGCACGAACACATATTTGTCCGTGTGTTGAAAGTTGTGTCAACAATCCGTCGTTACACTTGCTACAAGTCGAGTAGTTCAGTACACAAGCGTTAGTACAGACCACTTCAACTGGGTGGTCGTAATTTTAACACGTTTTTGGACCCAACAAATTATGATTTTAATATTCTATAATGTAGGTACACTCACATTCATTATTGTATACTAAAAGCCTTTTTTTCTGTAAATGCAACAAATTTATTCAAATTTTTATACCAGGCTTCACTAGAAGTTTAATTGTATGAATATTTGTCTGAATATAATATAATGTATAAGTCGAATTGCATGAACATTTGTTCGTCAGCTACTGCCACTAAATATTCGTAAGTACGTGTATCTATCTCCGTTGTATCAGAAAGTAAACATGACGTTATATTGATTAAATTATCTACCTCCGGAACGTGTGTTTGTTCAGGATGGCTACACTAGTTTCGGACCTTTAAGAGGTCCTTCATCATGAGCATCCTTCATGAGCTCATCGCAACGATCTAGCGATGGAAATATGAAGGAGAAGCGTCGACACTGGTCATTATTTCCCGATGAACCATACGTATAAGTCATAATGTATTATTTATTATCTTATTAAGATATCAATAATGGTTTACGTAACATCACGCCTGTAATCCCCGAAGAGGTAGGCAGAGGAGTGTAGAACACTCCCGCGTTTCACCAGTTACGGTTATATCCCACTATAGAGGTGAGGCTATTGCCATACACCGGGCACACATCCAGACTCTCAGCCACTACTATAAAATCTAAATTAATAAAATCTAATAGTGCCCGAACCGGGATTAGAACCCATGACCTCCTGATCGACAGTCATCGTTGCAACCAACACGACAAATAATACATAGTTTATTGTTCAGAATGTACATTAAAAATTCAAAAATATTTATGTAGAGGCGAAGTTGATTGCTTACAGCCATTCGACGTGGCAGGTACGTGTCGGACAAGTAAACACAGAATATTAACATGACATGAATACATTGTCGGTTTTTTTTAATAATTCACTGTTAGATCAATTTGTTCACGTCGACACAACGGTATGACATCAGCCGCGTCGTGTCTCCGCTAGTCGCGGGTACACGAGAACTTAGTATACAACTGAGACGTCGTAATAACGAAATAGACAATGTTATGCTGTTACAATTTTAAGGCGTTTGATGTCTACTAACGAAGACTTGTCTGGCGTGGCGGAATATGAGACCCATATTCAACAATAGAGCGAAGAAAGCCTCGATTACAATTAAATAGATTTTAAAAAAGTAACATCACATAATCCCCGTGTAATAAAGTAATTCCCGAAGAGGTAGGCAGAGGAGTGTAGTACACTCCCACGTTTTACCAGTTACGTTTACGTCCCACTATGGAATAGGTGGTAAGGTTGTTACAAAAAAAGTTTAATAATAGAGCCGGTACAGGGAGAAATCAGAAAAGTACTTTCGATATTCACATATGAAATTAAATCGATTGTTGCGCATTTTACAATGGGTCTCGATTGACATGTGAAACGCGTTGACATCTCTACAAGTGTCGTTTATCTGTGTGTAGGTAATGTGGGCAGGTACCAGATGATTTCAAAATTGATTAATTTTGTAAAGTGTCTAAATGTATTGACTGGTGAATGTCTCATAGTAATAAATATCGTCGGTGTTCCAGAGATGGTGCTGCCGGCCAACGCGAACGTGTACTACGCGGTGAACACGGCCTACAACTTGAACTTCATCCTGCGGCCGCGGCGGCCCCCCGCGCCCGCGCCCCCCGCGCCGCCGCCGCCCGGCAAGCCGCGCGGCCGCCGCGCCTGACGCGCGCGCCGCGCACTCTCCTGACACACCACGCGTTAGCTCAAAGACTGATCAATTTAGATACCTCTTTATATATATTACGTGTATAGTTCGATTACATTCCAAGCTATGCGGGTGGACTTTGATGCGGATAGCTACTCAGTACTTATCGATGCGGTGATTTAAGTATCGTGAACTCGGGCTTCTTTATCCGAAATAATTCAGCGTTTCTTTCGTCGTTCTACATGCTATAAATGTGTTGTTTATCAATTACGTAGGGCACCGATTGTTAATATACTTTAATAGATAGAAATAAGTTGGAAAGTTGCAACGTCAATCGAAACGATTCCATCTGTCATGTAGAAATATATCTAAAAGCGTTTCATCAATATTCTAACATGTAACTAATATCGAACGTCATAAAGTAACCCTGGATTACGTAGTCCGAGTGAGCACGACATCTTAAATATAGTTAAATGTGAATAGTGTAAATAAATAACACTTTGTTAATAATACCACATGGCTACCTAATTATCTACCGGAACTGTTGTTGCTGTTGAAGTGATTTGTGAATGTGTACCTACTCGTCATGTGTATATAGTGATATGTGGTTAAATAGCGAATCTCGTGAACTGATTGTATCGTAGAACTAAATACTGAGCCAAAGGCAAAATTATTATGTCCAATCGCAAGGTGCTGTGACCATTTTGTATGATATTAGGAGCTTTAAAATTTGCAAACAAAACAATCCGAATTGGTGTTGAACGATATTGTTGATATGAAAAAATTTGTGCGTTTTTAACGACACTAAAATATCGTCGTACAGTTGTTTGTTCTCTCGAAACGAACGAACATTCTAGCATCTTCGATGGTGGTGTGCACTTGTTAAATGTATGTACATTCCATAATATGTATTCGCTTCGATTATATATACCTTTTGTGTGTACATGTACTCAAATAACCTGAAAGTATTGTATATTAAACTGGTCCTGTAACAATTTTTTTTGTAATAAATATTACCAAGCATATAATAAAATTAATGTGAGCCGTATAATGTCTATGAATGATCAAAATTTCCTATTTGGAGAAAATCATATTCTAATGTATTTGGAATGAACTTTATCGTTTTCCCGATAAAGCACCGCAAAGTCATGTTAGCTTATTTGATGTTATATATCCTGACTGGTAAAATAATCCTTTGCAATTAAATATCTCTTGTAACAGTGTAATTTTGTAGGTTTTCACCAGTGTTTTCTTGAATGTTATATGTATATATATTTGTGTAATAAAAGTTAATGAATACTTACAAATGATAGTTTCAATTCATTGGTTTTATATTGCATATAATAAATAACTAGCTGTGCCCGCGACTTCATATGCGTATATTTCGATGAAAAGTACCCTATATATAGTAAAGTAATATAAACTATAACCTTCAAAGTTTCATCAAATTCCGTCTAGTAGTTTTTGCGTGAAAGAGTAAAAGCACTTTATATACCTACCCACGCAGGTCTAAGCTAAACCCTATGGAATATGACGATATGAATAGATCTGAGCTCTATTTTTAACGCATTTCATTGAAACCCATTTAGAAATTTGAACCCAATTAAATGAAAAAAAAGCCACTAAATGTTAAGTGAAGCCCATCACAATATAATCCTGAAAATTGCATTCAAATCGGATTAGCCGTTTCTGCGATTAGCGTGCACGAACATACAAACAGACAAAATGAAAAACCTTGTTATGGGTTCTTTTGCGTATATAAAAGTCCCCATTATGAATATTTAAATATATTTGCCATGTACAGACAGCGATCAGTTACAGTTTTATTATATGTATAGATTTGTGTACGTTATCTCTTGCCTCGTTGGTCGTGTTGGTTGCAAGTGCGACTGACGATCGGGAGGTCCCGGGTTCGATTCC
>DWTO01005495.1:0-10696 GCA_018244755.1 Jemadia pseudognetus
TTAATCACCCCCCGCTTCCCCGCCCGTCCCACCCATCACCTGGCCCCGCTTCCCCGCCCGTCCCACCCATCACCGGGCCCCGCTTCCGTGTATCGCGTGTACAGCGTGCGTAGCGTTGAGCTGTGTGCGCGCATATTCGAGTACGCTACGTGCGTCATTTCATGTTTAGCGTGTACGTCGGTTGCAGTGGACACAATCATATATATTTTGTTGCAAAGCGAAGCTCGACGCACGTGCGTAGTCTCTCCGTACGCCGCGGTGGGTCCGCGCTTTAATACCTCTATGTCAATACGACCCTGCTAATCGTACTGAAACTCATAACAAGTGGAAGTGCGATGGGAAAGTGTAATCCGGTGTTTGCAACGATTTTGCCAGCTAGACGTGCACATTTAAAAAACGAAGCCATAAATGTAATCATTTTACATGTTTTTACCGCAACATAGATATTTATAGACCCACCAATGAAATGAAACCAATGCAAGAGCGGAAACGACTCATCTTTGATCTACATATTTCAGTCTGTTAACTCCGTTGGATGTAGATTCTAATGCATGTATATATTTTGTAAGACACGTAAGTTTCACCAGTCTGACCGATCTCATATAAGTTGATTTTTTCTTCATGTCTAAATGCGGGCGGACACTTCTTATCAACCATATGTAACAGAATGAGGTGAGTCGAATTGCAAAGTAATTTAAACGGTGTTATATGTCCACTACTTCAAAAGATAAATGTTGATAACCTCGTGATTTATTTAATTTGTTTTAGCTGATAATTACTATAGTGATATTATAATAGTTTAAATTATTTTATTTATTTATTTTATTTTATTGGTTTACTAAACAGGACAAAACAGTATAAAATAACTAATTACAAAAATTTCTAAATAAATGGTACTTATATATGTGAAAAGTCTTTCTTGAAGTAAACACTACATGCATTAAAAAAATTAAATTATTTACACTTCATAATAACAAAAAATACAAAAAATAAAAAATATTATATCTAAAATGTTAGCCTTATTTTTAATTTGTATTTTCTTTTCATTTCTAGTATATATCTTTTGACTGCCATGTTGGTCGTGTTGGTTACAAGCGCGACTGTCGATCGGTAGGTCCTGGGTCATATCCCGGGTCGCACTGGACTTTTCTAATTTACATTTAATTTTCTATTAGTGGCTAGCAGTTTGAATGTCCCCGGGGTATGGCAATAGACTGATCATCTACATATTATCATCGTAACTGTTGAAACGTGGGATTATAATACATTCCACTGCCTATCTCTTCGGTAATTACAGGCGTGATTTTACATTCATATCTATCTAAAAACTTCGCCGACTAGGTGAATTAGCTCTGTTGTTAATTTCAAATAAAAATCAGGTAATGAAAAAAAACACAGAAAATCGAAGCCAATAAATTTATTATATTTTTCTACTATATAACCTTTTCCGTTACATCTTTATATACAAAACGATCGTAAGGCAACAGTTTAAATGAATGAAAATGCTCTGAAGATGAATAAATACACTTATAATTCATTTATTAATCGTTAATATTCAAATTGAAAAAGCAAAACAGCGCCATCGTGTTAGTAAAATTCTTTCGATTTCACACGTGCTTTACCATAACGTCATGTTAATAATTAGCAATTAATAACAAATATCTTATTAATGTAAAGTTATAAAATACATAATTATAAAGAAATTAATAAAAAATATAGCTATGAACAACTTTACAAATTAATGCTTTCTTTGCAGCAGCAAAGCAACTATATTTTGCATGAATTAAAGTTGAAAGTTAATTACATTATTTTTAATTTCCCTTAAACTGGCATTGAAAATTAATCCCATAATTATTAATTTCCCTCATATTGTAATTGAAAATAAAATGGTTTTTTAGTACATAAAATACTATTTAGTTATAATAACATATATATTAAAAATTCTTGAAATATTGTATGTTATAGTTTCATAATTAGGTTTCATCTATTTTTATTTCGACATTTATTGTGGGCGTTACATATAACGTACTTAATATTTTTAATTCTTTCACGTGTCCCTAAGCACGTTTTTTAGTCAAGCATTGATTCACAAAAATCTAATAATTACATAAATTAAAAATCAGCAAAATCTCATTAATTAAATAACTTAATACATACGATTACATATCAAAATAACAAGACTACGTATAAAATTAATGCGTACAAAGGAATAAATGCGTATTGAGGTACTTGTGAGTTCCTGTCATGTGTTCGTTGACAGATTTATGTCACTCCATAAATTGATTTCCGGTTTCCTATTAAGATAACGTTCTTAATATAAATACGGGCAACGTTTTGGAATGGAAGTAATAATTATTCTGTAAACACTGAACTTAGATTCATTTGGTGATATCACAATGGTTACCTGACTCGTGGTAGCTAGTAGGTAGGTACTGGTAAAATCCTTTAGCAACACAGTATTTTATTTTAATATTATCAAAAAAAATGCGAAATTACTTGTGCCCTTCTACCATCTAATCTATACATACTTTATATATATTATAATCTGCCAAATTGGTACACTCAGGCACGTGTAGCAAATTAACTCATGACTTATAATTAATGACTCTTAATAAATAAAGAAGTTTAATAAATCAACTGAAGTGTTTGAAAGAGTTACAAAACAATACAGGCATGTTTTTTTTATTTGCTTTTTAACAAGATTTCTCCTTCTTTTATATCCCAATGCTGGGATTATTCATCCTCTCCAGAAACCCGGAGCACTCCATCGAGGTGACCCATAATATCCTGGACAAGATGTAGGATAAATGTTGTAGATGTTAACGACAATCGAAAGGTTTCTGTCAGGGTTTAAATACTGCTCATAATATTGTCTAAAGAATAGAAAAGTTCATACACTTAATTTGATATTTCGTTTGCAATTTTCTTTGTAATTTCATGTAACATAACATGTTTATCACAATAATTAAAATTAATTTATACACTTTTCACAGAATTTCATCACAAAAGAATAAAGTAAAGGCAATATTATCTGTTAATTACCGAAGGGAAGTTATTGATTTATTAAAAAAAAATTATGTAGTGGATTACTTTTGTTTAAAAATGTATTAATAAAAAAGCGTTATGATTGTACGATATGAAGTTTAATTTATCATATGAATAATTCATTATAATATTGAACGTTAAGGCGGTGATTCTTTTGTGAACCATATTACATGCTTGTTTTTTCGTTCCAACTTTTATTACAACCGTACGTCGCACAGTGAATAATTATTTATTTGCATATTTCATTTCAACAAGCCAACCGCCTTCGATGTATCACCGCCCTTATACAAATATTTGAATGTTTATTGCTATATTTAAAATTATTTTGTGGATAGTCACTGGACAGAGGATTTAAGCGTTGAATATGTTATTTGTAAGTAAAAGAGTAAATAAATATTAAATAGAAATGGCAGTGACGTGCGGCAAAGTGGCAAACTTTGAAAATAGGACCAAATGCTCTTGTCATATATATTTGAATTATTTTCATTTCCTCTAATTCAAAGGACACTACGTTATTATAGATTTATTAAGAGATAAGTTAATATAAATTCTTTTTGCAATTAAATGTAATATATGTTATGAAAATTAATACAAATAATATGTATACAAAAATGTTTGGGAAAAGTACGAACGGATATTTCTATGTAGGTAATTTATCAACTATCTATTTACTCTTTTACCTCAATTAGTTAAATGGCTAGGTCATTATTTACATTATTTTAATATATATATAGCAGTTATCACATAAGCGCATATTTAAAATATTTAATTTTTTTTATATAACGCAAAATAAATCGTAAGTTATCATAACAAAATACGCCACAAATACAATTACAAAATACATCAATTTTAAATGACAGCTAAGAATAAAATATTAGGAATAATATATGAAATTGTGTAATTATTGTTTAACTTAATCTAAACTTGACTTAAAATTAATTCAATTGCTGATTATAATACACAACCAAAATTCAGCCATGTATAAGAGAGTAATTAATTAAAAAATTGTCTAAAATTAATTTGACATGAATTACAACGTGATATTGATCAATTGCTTCTTGTATTTAATCTATATTACATGTATAATTAAATATTAATCTCAGTGCGGCAAATGCATTATGTTGTGCATTTTAATTAGGTAAGTAACAAACATTTACACAAAAAGCCAGGTAAAAAACATGACGTAATTCTTCACACGACTTTGAAGCTATCGGCAATGTGTTACGAGTACATTAATTAAGCAAAATAATTTTGAAATATATTTTTAATACACAACGACAATGCGAAGTCTCGTTCAAAATTATTGTTAAGACTTTATAATAATTAATAGTTAATTTAACGCAGTAATATGAAATGTCTTATTAATTAATCTTTCAAATATAATATCTACTTAGATGTGTGCGTGGGTTTTCTTGCGGTATCTAATTTCTTACTTTCTTCACAGTTTAAGCCGTCTTACTTTATATTTTTTAAAAATAAATAATTAAATAATTTATTTACCTTTAACAGTAAACACTGTTATGATTATTTTGTGTTATGTATAAACATATGTTATAGATAAACTTCCGCGTAGAAATAATTACGTTAAATTATCTGAAAATAGAACACTTAAAATACTTTTGTTATAATTGAATTAGAATAAAATTCTCCAAATTTACAGCGGCAACACCAAACATATCGTAGATTATTTTCAATTAAAAAATGTTAGTGTACGTGTCATAATTTAATCACCATAATTTAGAAAAATAAACTTTGAAATTTGTACATTAAAATAGTCTGATGTCTATGTAAATATTATCATAATTTTATAATAATATTAGATATTATTTAATTTCCAACAATTACGCTCGTGCACCTAACGTATTTCTTTGTCGCAATGCAATAAACAAATAGCAAATTGAATATTTTTTTCGCAATGCCTCTCCGTTTAATTCTAGGGTAGCAATATTCACAAGCCTTTTATTTATCCATTATAGATATTTATTAAGGAAAGCAATATTAAACGTTCATTAAATGTTACGTTCGTTAATAGTTACAAACGATAACTCACTACTGCATATTTCTCGTTTCAAATAAAAGCGGAAAAATAGTTTAATAACACCAAGAAAAAAATTTCTAGTAAACAAAAAGAAACAAAAGGATAAGATTGTTGATACTGCGTTATACGTTTGACGTTTTTGTTATTTAAATCAAATATGTTTTTATTTATTTGTTTTTAATAGTCAATTTTTTGTCTTTAAATTTTATTCCAATCAGTTTATTACAATTTAAGATTTGATATTAAAACACTGAATTACAAATGTAATTGTAATGTACATAAATATGTACATCCCTAAATTTCATATTTATGTAACGTGGTAAAGTGATTTAGGGAAATATCAAATAAATATTCATTAATAAAAGAAATAAATCCATTTCATATTTTAAGTGATTTCTGTCTAAACGTAGAGAAGTAGTTACGTACCTAATGTTATATCGACATTTTAATGTCTACTTTCCTTCGATGCATTGCACATATATGTTAGGGCAATATAACATATTCGCATTTCATTTTGTATTCATGACCTATATAAGTATCCCAGCTAATCCCAGTACGAACGATTAATTTTGATATTGAACCGACCAAAAGATACGTGCTTCCTTTTAATAAAGTGCAACTTTTCGATTTGCATCGTTTTGTATGTTCGTTCGTTTATTATATGTAACAAAAACCATAAATTTATTAGTGCGGAGTTTGACTGAATTGTGATATCTAATTCTTACACTATTATATTTGATGGTCAGCGAATGATCAGGACAGTATTCTAAAATAGTCCTTGAAGTTAGCCGAGCATGTACCTATTATTGTATAACGCTTTGTCTCGCTATAATTAAAACTTGTAGCAATCTAATAATAACTTATTTGTTACATGACGTCAACAGGTTATTGGAAATGTTACATTCAACCGCTTGTCTGTACTGGTTGTAACATTTACGAGTTAAATTGACTATGTCGAACATTTTCTATTTTCGGCATGTCAGTGATGTCGGTCGGAACGTAACGGACATTGAGTATCGATGAATTTTTAAAAAGTTTAGGCACGGGACGGAAAATCGATACCGTCTACAACGGTAAGACAGGGACGATTTGTTTCAACGTGATACCAATGCTTGCGCGGTCTATTTAATTATTGCTAGCCTTAACAGTAGTTACACTTAGTCAGCATAATATTATCATGTATTTAACTTAAGTATAGTTGAATGTGTTGTCGTGTCCATCACTATACTACATATTTTTGAACAGAAGCTGTTCCCGTTCACTTTTCTTCAATCTTTCATATTGCCCTTTTATGATTATGCTGTTTCTTTACAGTTAATGAGTCATTAACATCATTGTAACGTTTTTAAATACGCTTAGTATTTGCAGCTAATGTTACCGGATTCAATTTTTAATATACTTTGATTTTGTAGTCAATATTGATTAATTCTTTAAAATATGATTATTTATTTATATATCTATCTATTAAATCTGAATTTGTTAATTGTCGCACATATATCACAATATGTTACGTGTTTTTCATTCAAAAAGCTTTTTAATTTTACGAAAATAATTTTTCACGTTGATAGGTTTACATTAATTTTTTTCTTATCTCGTTATTATTATAATTTTAATTTGTTATCCGCATAGAATCTTAACACTTTCATATGGACAGGTACTAATCGGTCATAATGATAAATTTGACTTCTTGTGTGTCTTTTCCATATAAAATAAATCATTCTAAACGTACATAAATAAACTACAGAGACTAATAAAAATGATATTACGTCTTGTACATAGTCATTGACATATCTGACATCGTTATGTCACAACGCGTCTACTGTTTTTGTTGATATAATTTATTGTGTTTATCTAAATAGTTATTCCTATTACCAAACGCATACATACAAACTATTGCTTTTAAGCTAATAATAAATAATTTTATTCATTACTTAGAATTATTGTAAACAGCTTGCGTTTTGCATTTATTGCAGTTTACATTTCATTATTATTATTAGGGCTTTAGCACGCGTGCATTTGACACCGTTATAGCATACCAGCGTATTAAATTCTTATGTATACAATTATTTAGGGCTTAGAAATGTTTCTTCATACTTATTATTAATAAAGACGTTTCTCGTGACAACATTCCCCATTGCAAACATCGTTAAGATCCAATAGATTTGAGCAATGCTGTTAAAAGGACAATAAAATTTTCGTGTTGTTTTATTTTAATATTCTATTGTTACATTGTTCATATCAATTATAATTCAATTTTATAATATTACACTTAACACACAAACACACACAGATGCGATCAATTGGATGGACGTTTACAAGTTTTACGAGGTTTTACAATTCATCAATATCAATCACAAAATGGGACATACATTATAATATCCATTAGATACATATATAATTCTATTACAACTTTTATAATTAAACGAGGTAAATATCAAATTATATTTAATTGAATAATTTTAATTAAAACTGTTGCTGGGAAGTTAAACATTTTGTTATTTGTTGGTAATGTCAAAGTGAAACGAGCTTTAATTTGACATCGTCAAACACAAAATCTTAAGCGTACAACAAAAAGTAAAACGCTAATATTTTTGATACAATTTCGAGAGTGAGCCTCAAGTCCTTGGCTACCCTTGTCATTACTAATGTGGTCATTCCGATTAATAAAATTCATAACGAATGCTTAATATTTATCAAATACGGACAAGAAATTTATCAGTGTTCGATTACACCTATCGAGCAATGAATTATATTCGTCGCTCTACAATATTCAGAAATAGAATAAACCATGTTGTCACGACAAAACTTGCAATATTGTTGGTTTTCTTCACAACACACATCATTATAAAAATCTTACGCTCCTCGAGCCATGTTTTTCTTCGATCGTCTTTTATTAATCAATAGCTTAAACCTAAAATTTCACGACCATTTTAAAGCGGAGAAGCTTTGTAACCACGTGTTTAGCAAAGAAATCCTCTTAAAGGTTCATCTCGTATAATTCACCTCATTTCATGGTGCACTTTGTAACCGACGCCTCTTCAGGAGCCCTGTCATCTGAAATAGAAAGGACCAATCATTATTTATCTTTTAATTTATATTCTTTCATTCCTTCCTCAATGACCATTATATACCTATTTTTAAAATTAACCAACATATGTATGCAAAAGTTGTATTACTTATGTACTTGTGATAATTTAATTCAAGACAGTTAAGAATGGTTTAAGATTTTTTTCCAAATATTTATATTAGTATTGTGTGAATCGAACATAGAGTGATTAAAGCAAGTTCTAATAAATACATTAAATATTACGTACTAATAAGTAAAGTGTAAATTGTGTGACAAAGCATGTTTTTTTTCCAGAATACTTATGATATTTTTGTGCATCGAAGCGTGAAAGTGTAGTGTATCTACATTCAATGAATATATTTGAGATAGAGCGGGACGCAAATAGCTTGAAAGCATTACTGTGATGGACGGGGAACAACGTGGGACAATTCAGCGTAATAAATTGTATTTTGATAACAAAACAAGGATAACTATCATTTTGAACAAAAAAATACTTCTTTTCATATACGTAATTTCATTGTGCAGGTAAGTCTTAATCTTTTTGTGAAGCTCAATTACACATAGCAGTTAAATTTTAACATAAAAGCTACTAATAGACTCGAGAAGCAACTCATAATGCTTTTAATAATGTACTAGATAGTATTTTTATTATCTTTTAATTAATTATTTTATTATATACCTGCGTTATTATGAAATATCTGCATTATCTTTGATCATATTCATAAGAAATATTAGTTATTTATATTTATTTTATATAACAAAGATAGATATTAACTGGCAAGTCATATTTAATAAAAATACGCTTAAATGGTTTATAAAATGCCATAATGCTTTATATAAACAGTGAGAGTAATTTTACATCGTATGATTCTTTGTTCAAAATGTTTTTCTTTGATCATAAAGAAAATTTTTACTTAGACTTAAAACAACAAGCGGATTTGCTTAAAGTAATTATTTCAAATGAAAAAGTACCTAAATAATTATCAGTACAAGGGAGTTGGGAGATTAAATTAAGTTACTTCACCGAATACAAGTAATCTTTATTAAGATTAGAACAATCAAAATTAAAATTTAATATTTTCATGTTAAAAGTTTTTGTAAGGAGTAATTAATGATAATTATTAAACACAATAATATTTGATATATAAATTGACATTGACTTAAAACTTTTTTGATGAAGTTTAAAAGATAAATAAAAGTTTATGCATAAATTATTATACTGATTAATAATAATCGTAATTTAATGAATAATTTTAGTGCCTAAGCTGTAATTTTCATATTTTTTTATCTTATGATTATTAAAAAAACTTTGGATATCTATGTTTTTATTTTTTTACCCAAACGCATTAAAATAGTTAATTTTAAGCATTAAGGAACAAAGCCCCAGCGATTTGCTCACGTACCTCAGTGTTGCTAGTTTCATTAGGCGTTCACGAAAGATGACTTGGTCCTGTCGAGATGAGATAATATTTAAACAGGATTACTGAACATAATATTAATATTGTCTCATGACATAATATTAAGTAATTGGTAAAATATTGTAATGTGTGATCCTAAGTGTTTAATACTCATGTCTATACCTACATATGTACCGTAAAATATTTTTTGTAATTGTTTTATAATACATATTTTACGTTACAAATTACTGATTTTTTTTAAAGGTGATCTGATGGAAATTGAAAAAATATATGTATTTCAGACACCACTTAATGAAGATATAAATTGATAAAAAAACCCTCCAATAGACTAAATGAGCAGACAAAATTAATTAATTACTACAAATGTAATGCAAAAGAATATTTTATTTAAGTTTAGATTTATCAATATTATTTATTAAGTTTACATTCCTATTTATATTTAGCCATTGACAAGAAATGCATCCGACATTACGATAAAATATTTTAATATAAAAATGTACGCAAATGTAAATTTCTATTTCGCAATATTGGCAAGGAATGTATACAGTACGTATGTGTCTCGTTGGGGAATGTTCGTAATAAAATACGTACCCTACTTTTGAGGGTGGTCGTAAAGTTCGGATGCATAGTATTCTGTTTGCCATAAACTTCAATGTTGTAGTTTTGGCCGACTGCTTGCTTCAATATTGTTGCCAAGTTTCAAAAGTTATGAACATTTTCACTTTGCATATTTTTTATTTAATACTCGTAGGCGTCATTCATGCATAGTATTTAAGCAAATTATTTCTATCTATAAAAGTATTCTTACATTTTTTTATTATTACGTTCGTTTAGGCACGAAGTGACATATCACAGAAAAAAAAATTAAATATGAGCCGCGTGTGAATCAAGAATTCTCTCGATATTCATAATTTTTTCTGAAATCTGCAGCAGACTTGACACCGGACAGTTGAATAAGTTGAAAAAATCTTCTAAAGACTATCATATTGTTTCATTTGTTTACGTAATCACATCACGCCTGTTATCCCCGAAGAGGAAGGCAGAGAAGTGATAGTACGCTACACCATTTTATTATCTGTTTTTTTATGAACTCGCAGCTTAGTTTATATAGGTCGCTGTCAACCGGGT
>DWTO01005496.1:0-10696 GCA_018244755.1 Jemadia pseudognetus
GTCGTGCTGGTACTGGCCGGGCAGCAGCGCGTGCGGGTAGAAGCCGCGCGGCGGCCGCACGGCGGGCGGCGGCGCCGCGGGTGGCGGCGCGCGGCGCCGCAGCACGCCCAGCGACTGCAGGTCGGCGCACGCGCGCAGCCGCGCGGCGTTCAGCCGCGCGTTCCACTCGCTCGCCGACGCGATCGCCGCCAGCGCCATGTCCTTATCGCCGACATTATTCGGTGTATTAAGTCGTTCAACGTACGATATCCATAATGCACGGAACTTAATGAAAATAAATCATATAACCTTGAGGACATTTATGTGGTATTAAATGTAGCTACAATAAAGTAAAATTTTTTGGAGTCCCGAGTTGCGCTGGTTAAATAAGAAAAGATATGGAAATGTATGTACAATTAATAACGACAAAATATGTCAATCCATGAATTATTGTTAAAAATGTACTTTAAATATAAAATTTGAAATATTAATAAGGTGATTTAATCATTTAACATAAATGATAAAACAGTAATAAATCGATAATTATCCTAAATTAGATACTAAGAGTTTTTTATACTAGAAATTACAAAATTAATTCCACACAAACACAAATATTGTGTTAGCAGATCTCAAATAGAAAAGTATCTATTATTAATTCTAAAATATGACAAATTTAAGTACAATGTATTGGAAATGTACCTGTCTAGTTTTCTCTGGATCAACTTTAGGTGGTTCAGGCTTGGTTTCAACCGGTTTTGACTCCACCTTGACTTCTGGTTTCTCATCTTGTTTGATTACTTCTACATGATCATTCACAGGTTCTGCAAGTTTTCTCACACGCTGATGTGATCGATACTCTTCATATTTATGGGGATAATCCGAAAGCATTATGTCTAATACTTCACTCGCGTCCACTGCTGTTATTCCTGCAATAATTCCAAGAATTTTAAACACCAATTTTATACAGTTTAATTTATAGTGTATAACATTTGAACATGATATTATCCTAAAACTAAATATCGTAAATAAATCCATATAGCCAAAAAGATAATATTATATCCATCCACATGTTTTTGTACATGTTAAAAATTACAATATTCTTAGAGTATTAACAACACAAAATAAAACGAAATTTTAAGAGGTAAGCATGGTTTAGCATTCAGTGGCAAAAAATTAGAAATAACATTTCCTGTGAGAAGTGAATACTATTTCAAATAAAATGATAATTAACCTCAATTGGGAAATTAAAAATCGTCATAATTACCATGACGAACACACACTTAAACACTCAGTTCTTCAATCAAATATGTATTAACATATGGTTGAATTAAAAATTTGGAATACATAAGTATCACATAAAAGCATAAAACAATATTGATAGACAATTTCACCCACCAAGATCGCAAAGTGCTTCTGTAACCAATCCTTTACTAAGCACATATTCACGTTCTTCTCCAACTATTGTTCTTCTTTTTAGTTCAGGATATCTTCGTTTGAAGCTTTTCACACTCAGAAACATTGCTACTTGCTCTTGTATCATCATAACCTGGATGGACACACTTAATTGTAGTTATTGCTGTATTAAAATGCTGTGTCTCACTGCTTTCTCTATGTAAGATTTTTACTATTCACTAACATTAACACCCTATTAGTGAGTTAAGAGTTTTGTAAAATAAGAATCAAATTCTATATTTTGTATAATATTTATAAGCATAAACTTTCAAGTTAATCTTGACTCCTTGTTGGTATTATTGCTTCCAAATGGACTGCCAGTTGAGAAGTCTTGGTTTCAAATCCCAGGTTGAGCACTATTGAATTTTTCTCAATTAGATTTTCTAGTAGCTTGTATGGCAACAGACTCAACACCTATTCCATAGTGGGATGTAAACATAACTGGCGAAACTTATCACACTCCTCTGTCTACCTTTTTGTCGATTACAGATGTGGAATTACTTTTTCAAGTCAATCTACCAAAGGGATACATTTTCCTAATACATAAGGAATTTATTTATACATATGTTATGTATTTTATATTACATTTTTTCTATCAAGATGTATGTATATGTATCAAGTTTTAAAATAATATGAAAAAGAAATATTATTTTCATTTGTCCCTTGCATTACATATTTGCTACTAACTTTTATATCTTACTTATATATATTAAACATTTTCACTGCTATGTCAGTCATTATGTTCCTGTGTCAGTTGGTCAATAACATGGATGACTATAATATACCTGATGTTCCACATCTGCCTTGTCTGGTGGAGGCCATGTGTACTCCTTAACGTCAGCAGCTGTCCATACTTTATTACTGCAAAAAAGCATATATTTAATATTATGATACTAATCTAATAACTGTCTACATAAATATCTTATAATTTGTGTGGCTTACCTATCAAATAGATCTGCAAACTTTGATTTCTTCATTTTATTACTTTCGTTAGTAGAACTTTTTACAGAACTTTGTGAGTCCTCATCAAGAAGATGGACAGGTCTGAAAAATTCACATAAAAAAAATTAAAAGATTAGTCCTTGTCAGAATTAGAATTAAATATGATATTAAATATATTTACTTAGCAGGGGTTGCATTATCATCCATCATACAAGTTTCCTCCTCAAATAATTGCACAGTTGTAGTTGCTGGACCACAGACGCGCCCATATATACCCATAGTTTCCTGAAAAATATGAAATGCACTCTACATATTGTGTGATAAAAAGTAAATAAAGTAGCAACAAATTACATTGTATCACAATGTCAAAAATTAAGATTAAGTAATTAAGCAAATTCTGTGACATAATAGAGTAAAAATATTATCACAAAATAGAAATATGTCTATCTGATATTTTTCTTGTATAATAAAGGGATAGTACCTTCATATACATTGCACCCCTGCCCCCACCTCGACCGCGACCACGGCCCCCTCGCGGCGTCTTGACCGGCGTACGACCGCGCCCGCCGCGACTCCCACGACCCCCTCTCCCGCCGCGACCTCTAGTTTCTCCTACCATCTCGGGAGACTTCATTACAGCCTCCATCTTCGGTAGGGAACTCTCCAACATCACCTTCAACTCTGGATTTTCTCCAAACATTTTTAACTCTGTTGTAGAGGAAATTCGTCTTCGGCTTGTGAGTGGGGTGGAACACATGGACGGCATCTTGTCAAGAGCCTCAGTCATCCGAGGCAGCTTTATTCTAGAGCTCGTAGGGTCGATTTCCTCATCGACTTTTTGTTGCTCAACAAAAACAGTGTTGGCGGTGTCGACAGCAGACTCTGGTGTCGCTGTGGGAGTTCCTTGTAGTCGTCTACTGCCTCGTCCGCGTCCTCTACCTCCGCCTCTAGGTTTAACGAGAACTACGGGTCGATCTCTGTAATTTTTAGATACATTATGTTACATAACAAAACAAGGCAGCTATACATCCACACAGATAATTAAAACTGGAGTGTCCATTTGTAACATTAAAATAACAGCTTTCTTCTAAACGCATTATGTACACACGTTACAGATACCAAAATATTTTTTTTTACTATTTTTGTCTGTATGTCTGTTTGTTCCTGCTAATCTCTAGAACGGCTGGCCGATTTTGATAGGAGTTTCACTGGCAGATAGCTGATGTCATAAGGAGTAACTTCAGCGACTTTCATTTCAGAATTTTTGAATTCCACGCAGGCGAAGTCGCGAGCCCAACTCGTATTACATAGAATTATTAATATATTTATGACTGATAATGAAAAAAAAAATCATTTTAAATACCTTGACAGTCGAAGTGATCTTTGCGGTCGCTCCTCTAGTGCAGGAACTGGCAAAGTAACAGCAGGCTTCGCACCCTCGGAAACTGGTAGTTTACGAGGTCGACCACGTTTCTTAGGTTGTGGGGTCAATTCCACAGGTTTAGGAAGTTCCATACAATCGTTGATATTTTTAATTGTCATTTTGGAGTTATCAACTGCTAAGGGATCTTGAGATATTTCATCAGGAGTCATGTTAAAATCTCGAGATTCTGAATTATCGTGAAAGAACATCTGTGGTATTTCTGGCTGCAGTTTTTCCGACGGTAATATTTCATTAACCACATCTGAACTACCTGTTGATGTACTAGATTCTAATTCCGAAGTTAAGCAATGATTTTTATCTTTACAGTGAATATCATTAAAAGATAATGCTTGGATTTGTTTTGCTTGTAAATTAGATAATATATTGTGCAACTTAGAATTTCCATTTTTGGAACAATTCTCATTATTTAAATGGGAATGATTTGTAGTCCTGTTTCCTTGTTTACTTTCCAATTGTTTCGTTGGTGACACTTGGGGACTTTTTGCTATAATAGGTGTTATTGTAAGTGCCTTATTTGACAAAAGTTGGCCAAGCTTTAAACGTTTTGTTTCTAAAACTGATAACTCAGTTTCTTTATTGTCTAGTGTATTTATTTCAGCAGTAGATATTCTTTTTCCAACATTCCGCCTTATAATAGGTGCTTTCTCCGCACTTTGAACTATCCTCGAACTACGCAATCGCTTGCCCATAGGCGTAGCATTTGGATCAAATTGCGTTTTTCTTCTGCCAATTAAAATGCCACTATTTTGATGTATGACATCATTAACATAAGTTGGAGTATTGTCAGATCCACAAGTCGGTGTTTCTGGTCGTTTAACTTCTTCAGTTATAATTTTAGCTGAGGGGCCATGATCAGTCTTATTAATTTTTAATATAATTCTGGGGGAATCTTGGTCAGAGTTTTGATTCACCACTTTATCAGAAACATTTATTTCTAATGGTTTTGTTATACTTTCATGGACATTTTTACAAAGCTCTTGTATTGATTGATCTTTTATATGTGCAGGAGATGACCGTACATCACTGTTGTGTTCAACAGTTATGTCTGGATTATCAAACTTTGACTCAGAGTTAAATCTATCACTCATAATTTCCTTTTTCAAAGAAACATCTTTTGATAGTGATGAAATAGAATCTAGTCTAGATTGTGGTGGTGAAGAACAGTTGCTTGCTTTTGATTTACTATCATCGAGGCCAACTTCTACATCTCTTCTAACTTCTAGTAACTTCTTCAGCAATGTACAATTTTGCCTAGAAGGTGATTGCTGCTTACTTTGTAAATGTATGATTTCAGATTCTCTTGAAACTGTTAACAGATTTTGATTGACAGTTTCAGTGATTTTATTCAACCCATCTACATTGTATCCTTCCACCTTTATACTAGCTGGTGCAGAATCCTTCGGTATTTCGATTTTAGGTACAAAGGTTGTTACTGCTTTAAAATCTTGCCTTTTCTGTTCCAAGTTCAATACATTTTCTTTAGACATATTTGACTCAATCAAGTCCGATACACAATTTCCATCAGACAGAAGAGCTACATCTGAACCCTGTATGTGACGATCAGGTGTAGATATTCTCTCCACATGATCTAGAAATTTCATATTAGAGCTACTGCCTGAACAATTAACCACTTTTTGTAATACATGTAATGAATCATCTTTAATCATTACGAGGTCTGGTGGTTTAACAATAGGTTTAATATTAAGCTTGGATACAATTGGAATATTCTCATTAACATTATTGTAGTTCACAATGTCATCATTTTTCTCAATACTGTACACATTTTCATTTGTACTTGAATCAGATTTAGCCTTCATATTTATTTTCATGACTAATGGAGGATTTTTCACTAAGGAGTCTATGATTTCATCTGTAAGTTTCGGCTTAATATCATCAGGTTTTAAAACAGGTTTTATATTTAACTTTGTTACATTTCCATATTTATTATCAGTTTTCAAACCGTCTTTCTTTGGAGACGATGGAGATTTTCTTTCCTCATCAGGTTTCATTAATGGTTTAATATTCAATTTTGTGATAACAGGAATATTATCTTCCATCAATGAACTACTAGGCTTGGACTCATCTATATCATTAGGCTTGTATATGGGTTTAATGTTCAGTTTTGTTACTATTGGTATTGAGTCATTATTATCATCACTAGAATTCCCAGTTTCTGAAGACTGATTTTCAGAATCTTTATGTACATCTTCATCTAAGGGCTTTACAATTGGCTTAATATTAATTTTAGTAACAACAGGTATACTATGTTCAGTAGTTTTTAAATCATCACAGTCTTTTTCATCTGAAGAATTTGTTTCAGGGATTTTAATGGGTTTAATATTTAATTTAGTTATTTTAGGTACATCCTCTTCACTAGAATCTATATCAGTATCTTTAGGTTTAACAATAGGTTTAATATTTAATTTCGGTACTACAGGAACTTTAGCATCCATGCTATCAGATGGTTCGCCACTTTCAGTGGGCTTTACAATAGGTTTTATATTTAATTTAGTCACTACAGGGATGTTATCCGAGTCATCATTAGCAATCAACTTTTTGGGAGTTTTGGATAATGCTTCATTGTCTGTTTTTGTCACAGATTTGATTGTAATCTTAGGCACATGAGTGCTTTCTTTAACATCTGTGTTGGAAGAAAATGATTCTGAAGAAATTTTTATTTTAGGAATTTGATGATTATCATAATCTTCTGAAATATTTTCTTTCTGTACACAATCTGGTGGTTTTAATGGTTTTATAGTCAATTTTGGACTGAGTGGTTGATTTTCAGCTTTTGCAACATTTTTAATTGTCAACTTTGGAACTTTTTCGGATTGTCTTTCATCTGATTGGCTGATTACTACTTTCAATTTTGACGGACTCTCTGTTCTTCTACTCTGTTCTTCTGTTTCACTATTTTGAATTCCCTTTATTGTAAGTTTTGGAACATTTTTCTCTGTATAAAATTGTCCTTCTGTTTCTGTACCAGGTTTGCCCAGTTTTATAGTAACCTTTGGGACTATTTCAGGTGGTCCCTGGTCTGATGCTGATGCTTGATCTGATGTGCTCGTACTTTCATCATTTTCTGAACACTCTGATTCAGATATTTCACTACTACTGGATTTTCTATGGAAATCTGTGATTTGTCCGGGTCTTTTAGGAATAGGTTTTATGTTAATTTTAGTCACACTTGGTATTTGAACTTTGCTTTCCACCAAATTGTCCTGATTTTCCGCAGATGGAAGTCTTATTGGTTTAATTGTTAGCTTAGGCACTGGCGGTTTAAGTTCTTCAGTTAATTTGTTCCCCAATTTTATTGTTAATTTGGGAACCTGCTTTGTACATTCAAGGTCAGTCTCATGAAAAGTACTACTACTACTTTCATTACTGTCCAAGTCTAATGTTTTTTTTTCTGTTGAGTCTGTCGAACTAGGTACAGGTAGATTTGTTGTTATTGTTGACACAATTTTATTTTCATCATTTGCACATTCTGAAGAAACAGATGTAATCGTTAAACTTTCTTTAGGCAAGTCTTCACGAGTATGACATGTATTTTCACATGTTTTACTAACAGATTCTGGTGACGAGTGAGCAATTTCACTAGGATTATTAGTTGAACAGTCTGATACCAAAGCACTACTAACAGTATCAATATCTACCTTTGATGTGCTTATACAGCTGGTTGAGTCAGTACAAGATTCAGTAGAGATAATTTCAGATGATGTTGACTGGCATTGCTCACTTTCTCTTAAAGATTGTTTATCATTTACATTTTCTGTAGCTAAACTATGGCTTACTTGTGGAATATTTTTTTGTCTAATTAGCTTAATTTTTTTAGGAGGACACATTGATGTTTCTGCTTGGCAGATACTAACATCACTTACATTTCTAATCTCATCTGGCTTTACATTACCATGTCCAAGGGGTACAGCATCTGATGAACTAGACACATCCTTGACTACACACTCACTTGTTTGTTCTGAAGTATCAATGCTACTACTTTGTGAATCTACTGTCGAGGAGACAGTAGAATCTGGCCTACGGTCACTGGGAGCTGGTCGCACAAGTCGTCTCCTAAGTGGTGACCGTGTTAACGATTCAGTACCTTGCACTCTCCCTTCACTCACACTATTGTCACTAGAGGTTGATTCTGCACTTTCCACTGTCACATTGTCCCGAATCTCACTGTACGACACACACTTTAATGTCCGTTCACTGGATAAACTGTCATTAGAATCAATTATAGATTCAACTGTTTCTGATACACTGCTGGATGGAATATTTGGAAGTGGACTGCTGGGTGGCACCTTGGAGCATGATGCGATAGGCTCCTTTGCGTCAGTAGATTCAGCTTGGTCATAGCAATCAGGCTTAGGAGAGCTAGTGTAAGGTATCTCAACAAAACCTGTACTCGCTTCTGCTATGGCCTCATTCTGTGATGTACTCTCGGCTTGAACCTCAACACTCTCCGAACTTATCACATTTTCACTTTTGGCACTAATTACATCAGCAGTATTGGGTGACGGTGGTGTATTCGAGTCCAACACGTTAGCCACTTCGTCTTGTTCTCTTTCTAACTGTTCACTACTTTTAACTGTGTCACTACGATTACCAGTGTTCAAAGTAAGCGGCAGGCGTTTTGGTGCACCAGGACCGTCCACGATCTCATCTATCATGTCCAAGATCGCCTCTGTGCTAGTGTTGACATCGTGCGTCGACGGTGAAGGTACACTGTCACCATCGAAATTATCTTCGGACATCGCGAGGTTTTCACTTGTCGTTTTTGTTTCGGATGATTCCTGCTGCAAACTACTAGTTGCATTGATGTCCTCAATCCGTCCGATGTCCTTTTCCCGCGCCGATGTACGGCGGGAGGCGATCGTCGCAGCGCCCGCATCATCCTCTGAACTCTCCATTATCTACTGTTTTGCGACGCTGTCATATCTGAAATATAAAACGCTCGCTAGGTGATATTTACGTTACGAATGGGTAACCTGACGACGTGCGAGCTTGTCGAACCACAGGCACCATTCTAATTCACCATAACGCTACAAAAATATGTTCACGGAGTCCATGGTGTTGATTATTGTACCTACACATGTACTTTATTCTCATATTCACGACGTTTACGTGTCGCCCGAATACGCGCGGGGTCTCGAAAACTATCCATTCAACAGCGTAAACCGGCAAACAAAAAGCTTGTATACGCCATTTTTAAAACCAAAGACATGGCAGGTTTGGCTGTATGAGCCAATAAAAAATATTTTATACAGACAATTCGGCCATTGTCGTGTTGGTAAACTGCAAGAAGCCCATAGATTGCTCCACTTGAGCTTTTAGCTTGTAAAAGAGTAATAAATATGCCTTTCGACATGTGGTAAAACGAGTAGGATAATAGCTACTAAACGTATACGAAATTATTTCATATGGCAATGCAATTATAGGAACAATAAAACCAAATAAGATATCTGTTTTGAAATAATTTAGGTTATATTACATATAAAACATTTACAAAAATAATCAACCACTACAAGCTACAAAAAAAATTAGCTTTGTTTAGAAATAAATGATAACTGATTATAAGAGATAATATTACATATTTTAAGCTGTAACCTTTTAAAATTTTACATATTTGTGAAATGACATCCTTATATTCCTGTAATATTTGTAAATATTTTTTATACCTGATGATGGACCAAATTCGTTTTCGTTATTATTTTATATTAACATGTCATTAAGCTTATGAGCTAGAAAATTTTAATATTGTAGGCGAGATATCTTTACTATAGCCGCAAAGAGAACTATAAATATTGTTTTTGGTACTGACAAGCGGGAAATTGGAATTATATTCTAATATTTATAAATCAAGAATTTTATACATTAAAATAAAAATATTATTTGTATAAGTTGAATTAAAATGTTGTGTAACATTTAAGATCACTAGAAGCTTTTATATGTTTAAGATAATGAAAGTTAAAAGTTTAAAAATAATATACACATTATGGTATTCAAAAGATCTATTGATCATTTCATTTTATTCTGTAATTTACTATGAAAACTTTTCTTTGGATGTCAAATTATAGGATACAGTTAACAAATATCTAGATACCCTTAATCGTATGATATATTTTTTCATACAGCTGTTAAATTTTATGCTGGGTCACTTCTGAAAGGTTCAATTCATTATGGCTAAATTCTACTGAGGGTTCGCAACAAAGTTCGCAATACCCAAAACACTCTTTTGGCCGTTCCAGGTGGCGCACACGATCGTTGTGGTCGTGGTGATTGATATATTGACATCTTTATTACTTTGAAGTTTTGAAATCCCGCTAATTCTCGCAACACTCACTACGACCCACGTCTCGAAATGGTCGTCGCGAGCTTCACGTGAGCGTAAGTCATGACGTCATTAGTGACGTTTTCACCACGACCACAACTATCGTGGGCGCCATCTGGAACGGCCAACATGACGTCATTATTATTAGTGACGTTTTCACCACGACCACAACGATCGTGGGCGCCATCTGGAACGGCTAAAAAAGTGTTTTGGGTATTGCAATACACATGCATCGACTGTAGGTAAGGTTTCGCTGTAAACCCGATAGTTACAACCGGAAAAAATGGCAGCCATTTTCAATATTTGCTCAAAATGGTTTAATAAATAATATATTAAAGTGGCAGTCGCCGTAAAATAAATTAATTTTTTTTTCGGATTTTGAAGTGCCTGCCCTGATGTTGCAGCCGTTAAAATCTGCAGCCATAGTTATTTTTCAGTTTTTCTAGAGGTATATTATAACATATTAAAACGGCAGAAACCGTAAAATATTTTAAAAATTTGCTTAATTTTCATTCCTGGCTCATCTGAGGGACCCCAAACCTACT
>DWTO01005497.1:0-10696 GCA_018244755.1 Jemadia pseudognetus
GTTTCGGCCGAAACTGAGAGTGAGGCCGAAAGTTCGGTTACGGTTTCGGTTTCGGGTGAAAAACCAGTTTCGGTCGGACACTACTAATAATGCTTGAAGAGTTACATTCGATACTAAGTTACTGGAGTATCTTTACCCCAATCAAAATAACTCCCTAACAAAAGATTTTTCGCATTTACGAGCGGTTGTCGTTATTGAAAATCACAATATGCAATGAACAGAATATCACAAAAAAATTCTTAAACATCCCATCCTATCAACATAAACGTTTATGGAAACTTTATACATAAAATAAAAACCTCCAAGAAATGTTCCATAAAATAGTTACCTACTTTATCAGTACGAAACTATACCTAACCTAGTGATAGAATTTATAGTCCCAGTACGAGGGTTCTAAATTCAAATCATGGCGCACACCTCTTAACTACTTACATATGAATTTTGAGATTAAAAATCATTTACTACAACCGTGAACGCAATCCCGCAATCCGTAAGGAAACGTGTACTCTTGTGCGTTCTCCATAATGATTTTTAGTGTATGTGAAGTCTGCCAACCTATATTTAGCTAACATCCCAGCCAATGCCTTGACTCTTGTCTTGTCTTGTCTTGTGCGCAACAGTAGAACGATGAAATACATCATCGTATTGGTGGACGCAAGTCTCCGGGTGTTATTGGTGGAGTACTTAACGTAATTACTCCTCACATTGTATCACACCTGGTAGAACCGAGGCGTATCAAAGCGAGGTATGACGAGGCACTGAGGCGTCAAGTGCCATCCGAACCATGAAATATCTCGCGAACATTAGACACGACGGTTGAGACGTTAACTCACGATTCAAACTGAGATCTTAACCGCCATGTAGTCACATACAATACAGAAGTATTATTGAATTCAAAACTCATTTTGCAACACACAATACACAGTGTATTAATTAAAAGTCTGTACAAGTTGTACACAATTATTCAAAACAAAAAAGCTCTTAAATATCTGGCATTCAATTCTACACTTAATTATGTCCCGCTACTAGGCGCAGGCATTACCAATAACTGTAAGAGCAGTGGAGCATACTCTATAACATCACTCTATTTCAATTAACGGGGAATCCAAATTCTATTTAAATTTTAAAATTTGCTTTCGACTAATAATAAAAAATCACGTGTTAAAGAAAAAAAGGTCTCCGCCGCGAACTCGTTGCAATCAGCGGGAGCTCATGAAGAAGGACCTCGTATAGGTCTGAAACGGGTCGGGCCATCCCGAAAAAACGCACGTGAGTCCAGCCGGCTTAACTCTTAATAATGTGAAACACTCACGAAACATTTAACAATAAAATATGGTTTTATTTATTAGGCTACAACTGTAGGTAAAAAAAATAATAATTTTTTGATACTGGTCGGATGAAGTTGGATATATTGAAACATTTGTGTATATATCTAAAACTCAAATAAGTAACAAGGTTATACCCAACGTATTCACACTGTGATCTTGGCTCCAATAAACATTAAAAGCGACATTTGCCTACAAGCCATGTATAATCATGTCCATGTCGGCAGGATGCTCCTACATAAAAAATACTAAAATACAATTTTAACAGTTTTAATCAAACAACAAAGGCAAAAGGACAAAAGGCTATTTAACGCTGAGATTAAATGACATTACGAAAAGCATAAACATATAACAAACTTTGCTTTGAAATTAAGCCTCTTAAAGAGATAAGTCACACATGGAGTTTATTGACATTTGGCGTATTAAACACGATTTTCAGCAGATTATAGTCTAGAGGAGTAGATAAAAAGTATATAAGACCTATGAATTATCAAAATCTAAATTGACGACTTCAAACTGATAAAATATATTTTTCATTATGATGTATGTAATAATAAAATATAGGTACTTGGATTGCTGTACATTCCCGCTTTTTTGTACGAAAGTGACAAGATTTTAAATTATGAACATAAGATACCCAATTGTGGTTCTATATTACATATCTAGCCGAGAAATTATGACTAAACTTAGGTTATGCTACAGTTGTATTGTTGTATGTACACTTGTATAAGAAGCCATACTTGCCTTGATAAGAACATTGAACATTTCATTGAAAATGATTTAAGGAAACAAAAACAATTTTGAGATAATCTGCAAATAAATACAAAAATTATTACTGTTTCTGAAAAACTTAATGTACATACGACATGAAATATGTTGGTATAGCTTGATTCGAGAAATTAAAAGGACCAAATGTTACACAACAGGGCAAAGCTAAACAATACTAGGTGTGAATAATGTAAATTTTTATTATAGTAAGCATTAAATATAGTGCTTTTATCAAATATTCTGAAAAAATTGTAACACATGCAAGTTATTTCAACACAGTAATAACAAGATCCTTTTTTATATTGAATTTTTGTTTGTAACAAGTCAAATTTAAAAAACCATAGATCTTAATTACTTAGTATGACATGTTGATGTTGTTAGTATGTATAGCAGGTGTCTGGGGAAATTACAATGAAAACATTTCTGTATTAATATTTTTATACAGCCTTCTCACCCGAGTGTAGTAAGTTTTTATATGTAGAATAATAAAAATTAAAACTTTTTGAAGTGTCTCAACTGTACCTACTTCAATTTCTACAAAAATTATGGACAGGTATCAAAATGATCAGCTGATTCCTATATCCTTTTTTTATCATATTACCCTCACACTTGTCTAGATGTAACATAATTTATATACACATGTATTAAAAAATATTCACATGCAATTTATTAACTATTTGGACATTTATTAACATTCTATTACTATAGATGGATACTCCTGAGCAAGTTGGTAGGATGATAGAGACAATATGTCTTTCAAGACAACATAATCATCCATAATACTGACAAATAGCTTAAAACCACAAGAAAATCAAACACCTTTACTAAGCAATTCTTTTTACTATGATTCAAAAAAGTTAACACTAACATTGGGGAAAAAATATTTGGCCAAACATGGAAATCATTGTACTGTAGTACCACAATAAAAAAATTTGGGAGGGAACAAGTGAAATTAACTTTGATTTGAATGTGAAATTAACTACACAAATGGTCTACAAGTCTATGGCAATATTGTTATAAAATATGGATTATTATTATTATTGATCACAAGCCTTTTTCTGGGTTCTTTATTACCTATTCTGTCTTAAGATTTAGTGCATGGAATCTAAAGAAAATATGCCAGAATAATTAAATTCACATGTCATGTACATCGCCATACTTGTGAAAAATTGTTTGTTTACCCCCATTAATTTGGTGACCTACATTCAGTTTGTGTGATATTCATTTTTCATTGTAATTTATATTTGTATTCGGACTGTAACAAGACGCGTTTTAATATAAGTACACGATACCATACTTATGTATGTCGCCATCTGTGTTACGAGCACAATGAATAATAGACACACGTCTCACGATTTGGTGAGACTGCTTGTAGCCATGTAGGCGGTCACGAAAAACGTATCGGCTGAAGGTAATTGGCACACAATTCGACCCGGCCAATCAGTCGAGACCGTTCATTCACGCCTTCATACTTCTAATCGCATTGACAGCTGAGCAAACCTTGAAAACACAAACCATTACAAAATGTCTATGACAACAACACGCTACTAATCCCACTAAATACTATGTTTCTCTGACCTTCCACGCTCTGGTTCAGCGACGACGGGAAGCCGGACGTAGCCAAGTCCTTCTTCTGCCCGCCCTTCGGCGGATCAGAGTCCGAATCATCGAAAACTAGCGTCCGAACCGACTGCGAACACCGACGATCCATCGCCTCACTCACTACACAACACAAAAATTAATATTTTCGCCATTTATAAATCAGATGACCGTATTCCGATCAAACACCACATTAACATGGCTATGTATAAATTAAATGAGATAGACTTGCGAATAAGTTCGCTTTATTTTTAAATAAAATATGTATATTTATGTATTTATGCCATCATATTATACGCGATACACGACTTCGTACAAATCGAGAAATGACACAATTACTTTTTGAAACATGGCAACGACAAGTTCATAGTGTTGCCCGCAAAATATTTTTAATTTCCCGTGCTATTACTGCTATACGTCCGTAAATCACCATTACATTCTTTCGTAAAATTTTATATGTTACTTTAAAATATAAATCATATTCTAACTCTTATATTTATTTTAAAAAATATTTTTCACATGAAACGAATTTTTTAAACTTACAGTTAGGCTACAAACTTAAAGTGCCTAGAACATACAATGGCTATTATAATTGGCTTTTTAATAGGTAATTACTAAAAAATATTGTTTCCAACTAGTGGAATAAAACTTTGTATGTGTAATCAAAACGTTATTATGTGTAATCAAATAAATGTAGTTAAATTTAAAATATATTTTTTCTTATTTTACTATAATATCAAGTGTCCCTTATCGCCTTACGATCTGCCAAATTATGAAAATCATTATATTCGTTCTCGAAAAAAAAAGAACATTAAGTAACAAATTACAATAATTTCGTCTTAAGAATAACAAATGTTATTAAATTTCTTAACCTAACCAAAATGATATATTTTTTACAACCAATAATGTGTAGTACCAGTGGCATAGGATAATGAGGGCGGCAGGGGTGATACGCCCCGGGTGAAAGACACTTTTTAGGGGGCGGCAATTTATTTCACGATAAATTATAAAAATATTTACACCATTACGTATTTTTAACGTTACAACGATTCGGACAACGGAAACTTATTCTGTGGCGAATTCGGGGAATTCCCTTTCTTTGATTATTTAATTTTGTCAATCGTCAAGGTACAATCATAAGTGATACGTGTTATAAAAATATATCAAAGGGGTTGACCTATAAGAATTTTTTTAATAAACGTGATTGTCATGCAATAAACATTTTATTTAAAATTTAACCTGCACATTGCAAAATTATGATGACTGTTTTGGTCGAAATGTTGTCTTGAATTAATGTAGGTATGTACTATACATAAAATTAGAATACCTAAATAAGAGGACGGCAAATTTTTCCCCCCCGGACAGCGCCACGCACGCTACGCCTCTGTATAGTATCAAAAAAAAACATTTATTAACATATTACCATATTCAAGACTTAAAAAATTATTTTTAACTGCTAACTTCTAATTTAAGTGGTTGATTTTGTTGGCGCTTAAGAACTCATGTGATTTCAATAGGTTGAAACTCTTTCTATGATTTCATAAACAACACCAGTATCGACGTAGGTGCCTCTATTAATTGAACTTTGATCTTTAATCGCATTTGCTAAGTTTTGCCCCTTTCATAAGGAATAAGTTGCTAACACAAGTTTTAATACTTGGCAAGTAAAATGAAAAATAGATATTTCATTATTGTATGTATCTAAGGACCTTCTTATAAAGTGAGTGGAAATTCTTTAAGAAATGAGTATCAAAATGAACAGTAATATTTTTATTTCGTAACAACTTTTTGCTGTGGTACTTTACTTAGGTATCTATCTCGAATTTTACCTGTTGATTGTAGAAAATATGTTTGTAACTTGTAACTGGTATGTTTTCAGTGCTGGCAACAATTATCATTAGAAAAAGATAGAAAATGCTTTGATGTCCTTGTTTTCTTTCTTAGTGCCACCTATGGGTGTCCATCTACACTAGAGAACATGTAATTGCCATTCGACACGAACTGTCAGTGTAATTGTTGCTATGCTTTTACAGTTTAATATGTTCGTCTAAATGTAAGAAAATTCTAAAATCAATTAGATGGCTAAATTTCCGGTAATGGACTTCAAATCAAATTGGCAAAATATATATATATATGGTTTCGTAACACAAAACGAAATTTATCCTTCAATGGTTTAGCGCCATCTAGTTTATCGTTTGAGTAAAATCAAAGTTTTCCCGTCAAAAGAAACGGAAAAACACGAGTGTGCGTCGCCTCAGTAGATATCAGCTGAATTATTCGGCTAAAATGCCCTGGCACGGGCATACGTAGTCGTCGGTCCGCCATTACGACGCAGCCGAGACACGTTCGTCGTATTTAGTTAAATATTTTCGTTTATAAATGAGTAATAACGCTCATGAGCTCAGTAATCGACTTCTGAATGCGTTGGATAACAATTACAATGTAAGTTTCCGAGTTTTGAAGATCCTAAGTCCGATAAGCGAGTCTGAGATACGGAAACGGTCCACACGAGCCTGTGACACCCGATTCGAGTTGCGATTCCGCCTCTTGGAGGTTGCCTCGAAGTTTTCTAGTGTAATTTGCCGTGGCAAAAACGTAACAGGTCTTCTTAAAGATACTGGATAACAAATAAAGCGAGATACGTGTTGAAAATGTGATGTCTGTGTAGGGATACGTGAGCGTGAAGTGCGATGTACGGGGCCACTGACGTCGTCAGCGCTCCTCTCGTCCCTCCGTCCCTAGTGCCAAATGTTTTGCAATGTGAAAGTATGGAATTGTGCCACGCGCGACCTTTCCCGTAGATTTTCGTCAGGTTGAATTTGTTAACTGGGATTGCTGATAAAAAAAGAGGAAATGTGTTTTTTTGTACGTATCAACATTTTGAGACATGGGAGATGCAGTCGGCGGCGGTATGAGTGCACCTCATGTTCACATGGTGGTCGGCACTCGATTTGTTGCAGCTCAGAGATGTTACTAAACTATTTTGTTCATTTTTGGTGGTGCAATATCAGGTCAGTGGAGTTTTCGTAACAATTTAGCATCCTGGTGCGATTTTTAAGAAGGCATCAAGAAATTTTTATACTGAACTTATGTTACCATTTCAATAGCTGAACAGAAAGTTAAAACTATAAAGAAACAAAACAATGTAATGTAGAATTCTTTTATGTAGATATCTTCACCCCAGGTCCCTTACGGTGTAGGGACATTTTTCACTATGAAATATCATATTCTTGTAAGTTCCTTAACAAATACTATTTATTTTTCAACATTATTCTCTCCAAAACTGTTTCCAAATTTCAAACAATAATCCTACAAATGGTCTTTATATATGGTCTATATAGGTAGGTATGGTCTTTAGTACTAATTTGTGTCTATTCATAATGAGCACCTGACCAAGTCCATGTGATTCCGACAAGAACCATGTGGGGTATAGAATCATGATGATTTGTCACCATTCCATAGTAACATAAAAGTTCTATGTATTTAAAACTTTGACATTGAATATTTTAGGTGATCCAACCTAATATATTAATATAACCAACAGTGATTGTTCACTGAAGGCACATGTAGTGTATTAAAAGTATAAATCATAAGTAACCTATGAATACACTATTATTCTCATTTACACAATAATATGGTGAAATTCTACTGTACAGGAAAGCACAAAACAACAAATATATAATAGGTACTTGTCCGAGTTGACAACTTTTTGGTTAGTTGTTTTCGGTAGTAGTTACAGGAATATTACACATTGTGTAATGGTTTAGCATTGAATTACATTGTAATCTCCAGTTAATAAAATTACACATTGGCAAGTACAGATATTCTTACCATTTTTTTTTTATTCCACTACACAACTCACATGCTCATCTATATGTGCCACATTTTCTATCATCGTCCAAAAATGTTCTGAGCATTAGGAAATGTCCTAAAAAGATATGAGGCATTAGAGATTTAAATATTCATGACACATCAGATTGATAGCATTTCGGCTTTTTAATTTTACATGTTGAAGGCATATATACTAACATAAAATGTTTTGTTTAAACATACATATCCTGAAGCCAGTTCCCTTACAGTGCAGGCAGAGAACATGAAGTGCCCAATATTTCTATTTGTCAGACCTGCCATGCTTCTTCCCTATTAATCACTCTTCATATATGCACACCAATTTTGAATATTTTTAACAATTTCTTCTGGAGAGGTTCTGTTTCTATAAGATTACACTGTCCATGCTCATAGTTACACATTCTAACAGTAATAATGGTTCGTAAGGTCCTGTTACCTGTATTAGTACTATGTTACCCCTCAGTAGCAATGCCTGTTTGTAGTAGTTGGTATCTAAAAAGTTATTACCAACAACTAATACTGACTAACATCAACAGTCATAATTCTATAGTACTTTTATTTTTTAAGTTGATTGCCCAAGTCCAAAGATACTAAGAGCACTTGTGAGGGTTTCCTACTTGTCCGCTTATCTATATCATACTAGTGATGTAATGAAGATTTGCATTCACATTTGCGAATATTTGCAAACTTTTGCATATTGCATTTGCATTCACAAAATTTATCCTAATGTTTTGCAAATATGTACATCATAAAAAAGGTTAATAAAATCAAAATCTTATCAAATATTTTCTTTCAATAAAATCAAAAGCATTTCTTATGTTTTTTTTAATACAACTGATAATAACTTACCTCATAATCACCATGATCAGTTTTCACTTTATCATTTGCTATTATTTATTTAATTACTTTACTTGGGACAATGAAGCTTAACAATTAAATTTTCATTAGAACTTGTAAGAGAAAAATATATAATGCAATGTAAACAAAATCTTCTATGTAATTTATTACAAAAACTGAATATTCGCATTCACATTAACTTTAACAAGTTTTGCTAATATCTATAGCAAATATTCACATTCGAAAATTTCCAAAACATGACATTAGAGAGAGATTTTGGTAGAGTTCCATGTTCCATGCCTACATTAAGTACAATATAGAGAGCCCTCAGCTATATAGGTACTTAAAACCTGCAATCATGGTTCTTTGTACATTTCTTGACTAGTTTCACTTGTTATAGTAGGTGAAGTAATATTTAAAATCTTGGTTATGTTTGATACAAAGCACGATATTCAATTTATTACATGTCTGGAAAATCTATGATTTATGCAAAGTTGTAATAAATTGACTGCCTTGTTATTTATGTAGTTCGTAGTATGACTACAGATGGAGAGGCCCTAGGTTTGATTCCCAGGCAGGTACAGTTGGATTTTTATGAGATATTCTGGTTAATATTTCTAGTAGTCACTTGAAGTCTGGATTTGAACATGGTGTATGGAAATAGAATCACCACCTACTCCATGGTGCGACATAAACTTAAACTTGGTGAAATGTGGGAGTCTACACAAACCTCTGCTTACATTCTTAGGGATTACAGGTGTGATTTTACATTATTATAGATTGAATTTACTAATTTTGAGTACAAATTTTAAACAATACTTAAAATACTAATATTTATTTTATCTTAAAGAATATAAGTTCTTGATCCTTACATCTTAAGTCCATCAAAAACATCTTCATATTGGGTGCCGTTGTTGTATTGTCAAATCCTTTATAGCTGCCACCTTAATCTGTTCCTATACTATTCATAACTTTGATCCACTCTAGTATCATCTCTGACACCATACTTTCATCTGTATGGTTACAATCTGAACTTGAATATTCTAGATTTACATGAAGGGGGGATTAATTTAAACTGAAAAAAAGTTCACTGATTGCCTCGTTGATCGTGTTGGCTGTAACTGTGACTGCCGATCAGGAGGGTTCGATTTCCGGGTGGGGCACTATAGATTTTTTCTACAAATACTGTTACCGCAAGGAACAGATCATTAAGGGGTGGACGATTGTAGCTGCAATTAAATGATTTAAGAAATCCACGTGATACACTAATACTTAAATGAAGACTGTTAACAAGCTGTGTATGTTAACTTTTCTTTCATAACAAATAAAAACGTAACATCACCCCTGTTATCCCCGAAGAGGTAGGCAGAGGAGTGTAGAACACTCCCAGGTTTCACCAGTAACATTTACATCCCACTTTGGAATAGGTGGTGAGCCTATTGCCATATACCGGCCACATAACCAGACTCTGAGTCACTACTAGAAAATCTAAATTCTATCTGAGTAAAGTCCAATAGTGCCCAACTTGGTATTTGAACCCAGGACCTACCTATTCGGAAGTCGCCCGTGTAACCGACTAGGCAGTCAAACAAAAACATTTTTAAAAATATATTTTTGAAATCTGTATCAGGTAAGTAATCTGTAGCAATAATAAAAAAAAAATTGTGTCTATAGATTTTGTACTCATGTGAGCTATGAATACAATTTTTTTGTGCCTGCAGATAATTAACATTGAGTAATAAGTGTTGCCATATAAATATGTAATCTGTAAATTTGGATGCTGGTACAAATAGAGCTGTTGCTCACAACTTCTGACTGTTGGGTGTTTGCTATGATAATCAATGTATATGTTGATCCATCTTTGTTTGCATAATTATACCTATAAAATATAATATCAAAATAAGATAATTCACCTATGGGCATCTCATCCTGAATTAAGCTGAATGGGCTACTACAAAAAACAAAAAGCTGATTAACAGAATAAAAGTCTGAGGGCTTTCAATAGATAATTTTCACTCAAACACAGAACATACATTCATGTTGAACACAAAAATAACTTTCCTGGATGTGCACGAAATGTAATTTTGATTCCTCTGAAACTCTTCTCAACATCATTATCAACGGGTCCTACAGTACAGTCAAAATAAGATGAAGAAGTTGGGAAGAATGTCGAGCATTTCTTAGTCAAAGTAATTGCTATATGCCTATAGTACACTAGATGTCATGTCTAAAAAAAAAAAGTATTTTCACGCCTGTAATCCCCGAAGAGGTAGGCAGAGGAATGCGGAACACTCCCACGTTTCACTAGTTACTTTTTA
>DWTO01005498.1:0-10696 GCA_018244755.1 Jemadia pseudognetus
GTTTATCTATTAATGTTCATAACTATGTTTAACACCGTGTAAAATATCATTGCCTTTGCTATAAGTTGAAAGTGAAAACATTTCAAACGTCAACGTCAACTGAATGTTTTGGTTTTGCTGTGGAATGATATAATTTAATTATCAAAGTATCTCAAGTTATATTTCTAGTTGCTTTTAGTTCAATTGCAATATAATCAAAATAATTTATAAATTACAGCGACGAAGTGCATTTACCAAACAATAAAACGTGTAAATATATCTACACGATTAAAAACTAAATAAAGCTATACAATGTCTCGACAGGCTTCTAGGCTCGATGCAAAAAAAGTAGTATGTAAAATTTAATGATAGTTCAATGTGTTATTATTAATGTCTTTATATAATTTCTCACGAAATCCATATTGTTTCAGAATTCCGAGCTCTTAACGCTTACGTATGGCGCCTTGGTATCTCAAATGCTAAAAGATATAGACAATACAGATGATGTGAATAAGCAGTTGGAGAGAATTGGTTACAACATGGGAGTGAGGTTGATAGAAGACTTCCTGGCTAGAACTACGTCGAATCGGTGTTTGGAAATGAGGGAAACAGCTGATAAAATTCAGCAGGCTTTTAGGTAACGATTTCACAATTTCAAATACCCCCATTTTGGGGGTAGTATTGTTGTTTCCATCCATCTTTAATAAATTTTCATTTGGCAGAAAGCTGGATGAAGAACTACAATAATTATAAACTTCAACTACCTTAAGTCTACAAGAATTTTCTTCAGTCATTTCTTCTAATTTTCTGAGAAAGAACTTTGATCTATATAAGGAGTATAGGGGTTCCAAGCTCTTAGTTATGACTTCAAGCTAACCTAATCTGCTTTTTGTGCATCATATCACATCAGATGAAGCTCTGGAGACTGGCTGATCACTGCATAGAGTAGCCCTCTTAGGAGCCATCCATAAATTATGTCACACATTAATAATCACTAATTTATACATATTATTTATTACAGACTGTACCTCAACATGCAGCCAACAGTTACAAGCTGGAGTAGTTCAGGTGATGAATTCTCGCTGGTGTGGGACCAGTGTCCTCTCAGTGAGTGGGTCGAGATGCCCAATAATGGATTAAAGTATTGTGCCCTGATATCCGGTGCTATACGAGGGGCGTTGCAGATGGTACAGTTGGATGTACAGTGCTGGTTTATTCAGGTTTGTATTCATTTTATTTCCCTCTCATTTACTTCAATGTCTCTATAAAGTCTTTAGTAAAAAACATTATTCTATGTACAATACAGACTGCTTTATTGGTTCAATGGATGTACAGATGAGTGTTTATTATGAGGTCCTGGATTTGATCCCCGGGTCAGGTTACTTAACTTGATATAAGTAGTAGTCATTTGGAATATAAAAATGGCCAACAACCTATTCTGAGACTCACCAAATTCAGTGTAAATTCCTTATAATGTTGTTTGTTAGAACTCAAAACTAAAAACAAGAAATGAAAAACTTTATAATATAGTCATCAGTTCAATTTGGTCGGTTTTGCACAAAACCCATATATGGATTAATTCACTCTCATAATGCAACAGCCATTTCCTATTATGAAGAAATTTTTATTTTCATATTTAGACAGCAACAACATATTTAACAGTGTAATTGTTTTTATAAACTATTCTTTTGAGTTGTTGAAATTTCTAAGAAAGATATCTGTGGTCATAAACAGCATCTGTTATTCTAGGGGTTCCTATAGGGGTCTATCTATAGGGATCTATCTATGTCTATGCCTATGATATAAGATCTGTTTTATTTTACTTCTTATTGCAGGACCAACTTAAAGGTGATGCAGTTACTGAACTCAGAGTGAAATATATAAAAAGATTGGAAGATGCTGTGCCCGCAGGGGAAGATTAAATAGTTTCATGAGTTATGTTATATAAAAGATATGTAAACTGGACTGAATTTATTCTATGGAAACATACCTTATATAGATGTATCCGCACATTGTCTAGTTCATATTTTTTAACTAGATTAATATAATCTTTATGTTAAACGCCTTTTTATTCTTGGAAAATATGTTTTATTTATGATGTTATGTCATTTACTGTAATGTAACAACAGCTGTAAGCTCTTATAATATAGGAGGAGGTAGAATTGTATGAAAGCATTATTTATGCTAAGCTGATGCAATTGTCTTGTCTCTGTGTACTAAATTTGTATGACACATGTAAAAAATTAATTACTCTGATATACATCTAGAATAGCTGGAAAATATACTAAGGACAAAGTTTAAATTTTTTCACACACATATGAAGAATTGGGATGCTTGCATTCTGATGCTACCTTAAAAATATTTCTAACATAACTCATTAAGGTTAGATTTTCCAGTAGTGGCTTGGAGTCTGGATTAGTGCCCCCGTTACATGGCAATAGGTTCACCACCTACTCCATAGTGGTACACGTAATTGGTGTAATATGGGAGTGTGCTACACTCCTCTGCCTACCTCTTTGGGGATTACAAGCATAATATTATCTTTCTAACAAAATTGCAATCACCATAATTCTTATGTTTTATCGCTAGGCATTACTCGTTCTTAGCAATAGTGGGTGTCTGATACATAATCAGTTGTGAAAGTGTGTACTTTATTTATTTGGCTACAAATGTTATAAAAAGTAATTGTAGTTTTTTCAAGTCTATTCAGAAATGTAGGTACCATATCAAATTCAATGTTTTCACGCTAACATTCCAGAATCTTTTCGCTAACCTTAATTTAACAATATTTTACTTATAAGCTTTCAAGGTAAATTACCAGTAAATTCTATTTGTAGTCAGATACATAGTTTTTAAATTGTGGCTTAGATCTAAAGATTTAAGTAGATGCTTCCTTGTAACTTTCAATAAATATTATGAGAATAATTAAAACAGTTTTTGATTTGTATGATGTTTTGTTATTATCTGTAATTAGTATTTGCATTGGTTTCATGTGTTCGTCCAAATTAAAATAGTATTCCATACAGTGTGGCATTTTCTTTCAATCTTGTTGAATATATCAATTAATCAGTGTATTATTTATTACATATTTGGTTATTAAGATTTGTTTTCTTTATCTATGTTACATAGAAATGTCTTGCTACAACTCAACACAGAGGTACCAACTATGAATGGAGAAAATAAGATTTGTGATAGGCTAAGAAAATTGTCATCCCGCCTGTTATCCCCAAAGAGGTACTACAATTTAACTCAAACGCCACAAGCTTCTTGGTTATATTCAAAGACCTACTCTGGGAGAAGAATGCGAAAAAAAAAATAGAATATATTATAGTTCAAACCCGTAGTTTTCCATAGAGTGCCCTAACGAGACTGACGTGCCGCTACATCGATGCCTGTTCAGTTTGAATGGAACAGTAATCCAGTGTAGTGAGGTACTTGTAAAACAATGGCGAATTGTGTACATCCACAATAGTTGCAGAAAACGACGGGACGATGTCAGTGAGTAAACAATTGATCACCTGATTCGATCGGTACCGTAATTGAAATGTTTCGCAAAGCATGGTTCTATAGTTTTTTTAGGAAACCAAATTATTTCTAATAACCATAATCCTGATATCTTTATAAATATATTGGGTTTTTTAACTTTTGGCGACTTCCGGTGTGTTACATATAACGTAAAAAACGTAACTTCACTCCTGTAATCCCCAATGAGGTAGGCAGAGGAATGCAGAACACTCCCACAATTCACCTGTTAAGTGTTACATATAAATAAAAAAAAACAATGTTAAATTAAAAAATAAGGACTCTATGCTTCTAATATCATAAGCATTAATTACATATTATACGAATTTTATCGTTTAATTGACAGAAAAAAATATCTTTGATTTCTTACATAGCTATCTTATCCGCATAAGTTATGAGGAATACTACGAATATGTCACAGAAAACGAATGGCTATTGACGTGACCTTATAAAGAGCGATCGCTGCAGCCCAATAACATCAGTTTCCAAATGTCGAAAACAATTGAAGTTCTTCGTGATATTCGTCAAAGTATATTATGCTACACGTCTGAAGTAAATAGAAAGGCCTTGTTTATTATCCAGCTGGTAAAAGTTACATAATGGTTACCTATAACTGAAACATACCTAATAATGCGGTGATATTGCTTAGTTAGGTTAATAAATCATATCAAAATTATTTTACCTTAATAAGTAGGTACTTTAACAGTGTATTTGTACTTGCTATTAATGTACGTTACAAGTTTTATGGAAAATAAAATTCAATACCACCAAAGAAAAATTCCACCCACCTCACCATCTAAAGTTGACAATCGTTAAGTAACTTTTTATTCTTTATAGGTGCACCCCCACTAACAAGTTCATCCATTGGAAGGCTTGTAATGCTGTATGCGGTACCCTAAAATACTCGCATTATGCGGCAGACAATGAGTTCGTTAGCGGAGGGACTCAATCCTGAAGGGCGTCACTCCACTTCGTGCTACTCTCTACTCGTAGTATTTACGTTTACACCCTTGTAGCTATAACGTTAAGAATCAAAATAGCTCAGCAAACAAATTCCTACCTACATGAACTGTGTTCCTACTTTGAGAAAGATGAGTGTCTCTAGAAAGATGAGTACCTATGTAGTTACAAGTTTCTATACTTGTTCTTATTTGTATGTAAATAGGTGGCAGAGACTTACTACTTATGTAACTGCAACCATATCTTACTTATGACTTAAAAAACAATACATGAATATTATACATTATACTTGAACATTACCCATACCTACATGTACCTACATAGTACCTACCTATTATTTTACTTAAACTATGATTAAATGAAGAATCTTGAGGGCAAACATCGTGAGGAACTTCAGAATTTAAAAAACTTTCTCTTAAGGTGTGTGAAGTCTGTCAACTTGCGCCTGGTTAGCGTACCGGACCTTACCCCTCTCATTCTGAGAGGATATCCATGTTCCAACGATGGAACGATAAAGGGGTCGAAAGAAAGTTTCCGGCAGCCATACTGTTCCAGGCCACATTGATTTCAGGTTTGAGTTCTGAGAACGCAACTGAGACGGAAATAATTATTAATGGCTCTACCTTCCAGCTAGAACTGACGGATCTATTCGATTTGTTGGAAACCGCGATAAATGATGACGAAGCGACCAGTAATTTGAATAAAATAGTAATAGTAAAGTAATAAAAAAAAGTCGAGAAAAATATTCAGTTGGTTTGGGCAGCATATCGAAAATCGCGAAAGCGGCTGGATGAAAACTGCAGAGGACCAACTGTTGTGGCACACCTTGGTAAAAGCCTCTGTCTAGTAGGGGATGGGTAAAGGCCGGTGTGATTATAATGATGAATGATAAATATTGCTTACAGATATTTTTGTTCTTTATATAACCCTGAAAAATAATGAATAAAACAACCATCTATAAAATGGAACGGTAAATTTACTAATAAGACTTACAATCGAAGTTGTTAACAAAGTAATTCCAACGGGACATAAAACTATTTAATGCATTTGATTTTGCATTAGAATCTAAAGCACTATATTTCAAAGAGTTGATTGCTAACTGTTTCAAAAGTCTTAAATCTGAAAGACGACTGGCAACTCCAACAAATGACACATAGAAGTCTTCAGATAGAGGATCTGCCTCCCAAACACCTGGATCATCACTTGACAAAACCACGGGCAAATCATGCGCTAAAAGTATATTCAGCGGATGATTCCGAATGTCGCGAACTAATGAAAGCACTGTGTTTGACAAAACGTTAACTTCTAACGCAATCTTCTTTTCTAACACAGCTTTTATTAACAACGGATGCTTTACTAAAGCATATGCGTGTCCCAAACGTTTTGCACCTAACAATATTGCATCCACCAAGTTTTCGTCCGTCATAGTTCCATACCAATTAGTTTCGCCTGCATGAAAAAAGTAGTTCAGGTCTTTGACTGCTAGCAGTTGAGGGGCGAATTCTAGTAGGGGATTTCCTAAATCTTCTTGACCAACTAAATCAAATCCTGCAAATGTTTCCGGAATAGCTTCTTTTATCCTTCGAGCCAAGAGCAAATATTCATCCAACTTTGCCTTATCGACTTTTCTGTTCGGTGCATATATCAATTTAGCACCGAAGAAATCTGGATAATCTTTAACAAACTTGTTTATAACTTTATTATAAGCTTTCGCTGTGACTAAAGGATCATACACAGATCCATCTAATTCGTAAAGAGCCGGCAATACGCTTCTCACTTCCAAGTACATGATATTATCGTCTCTGAATCTTTTCAAAGCGTCATAGAAGTATTGTTCCCACACCGGTCTAAACGAAAGCAGGGGGGCAATCCTCATGAAATATTTCATAAAAACTGACCATGTTTCTTGTATAGTTGGATAAACTATATCTGGATTATCAACCACCATTGTAAATTTCTTCCTTAGCTCGGCATCAAAGTGTTGAACATTTTTGGAACTTTTTCGAGCTTCACTTAGCAATTTCCATCTATTGTTGCAATTCAATGTCGGTGCTTTATCAGAAAATATAAAATTAACATCATGGTTGTCGAAACATACGTATAGGTGATCCATATATGTGATATTCAAAACATAATCGGGCCCCAGAAGAGCCATGTCGTGAATATGCAACGCTGCGCCTTTAGGTAAGTCCCGGATTATCTTGTAGACTTTGGAATTTCGTATGTTGTTTTTGTAGGAGAAATAATGATGCGAAAAGTTGAAGTATTGAGGATGATCGTAACCGTAATCGACTTCTTTGAACTTGTGCTGCATGAGGCAATTGTTTACAATGAATTCCTTCTCTGTGAACGTATTTTTTCCGCCAAGTGACAATATCGTTTCATCTCGGATGATCTCGGCACGTCGCTTCGCGTAATCGCTATTGTCTGTTGCGTTACATATAACTATAACGTATAAAATTACGATTAATAAACACATGTTGAACGCGTGGAACGTGTCGCGTGACACGACGTCCGGTACTGTACTGAGTGACAATACAATGACCTAGCGCAATGACCTAATGCGTAGCCATATAATATTACTCTTGATATTATTATCATTCGTTTTGACCATGTGACGTCTGTTTTTCATGTATTGTAGTAGCCATAGCATTCTTAAAAAATGTAGGAAATTCGATCACAATATCTATATCTATATTCCAAATATTTAATCTGCAATGACGTCACTTTTTGTTATATTTGCACCATTTATTGTTATAATTTAATCGACTCTTATCTGTAGCTATGTACCTACATACGAGTAATTTATTAGAATAGATTCTGCAAAAATATTTAAGGGGAATTACTGGATATTATAAAAACGCATTGGAGATAATTCAATGGTGAGCCTATTGCCATGCATCGGGCACCTATCCAGACTCCGAACCACTACTTACTAGAAAATATAAATTAAATAATTTTTGTAGTGTTCAACCCGGGAATCGAACCCGGGACCTCCCGATCGACAGTCGCACTTGCAACCAACACGACCAACGAGGCAGTGCATTTTAAATTGATAGAATATTAAATTTATATCTGTAATATTGTCTATTATCTTTTGAAGTGTACAATATGTTGGTGATTATTAAAAACGAATTTCCAGATCTATGCCCTACAGTTAGCCAATGAACACTCGGAAATAACAGTATCGTACTATTCAATGCGAATTACTAAAGAAATTGACACACTACAAATCTATTTGTTTTTATAACGCCATACACTCATAGGGCGTAGGTAGGTAGGTACCTACTTACAATTGTTAAAGCATATTTGCTCAGCCGACTTTTGATGATGGAAACGTCTGGTAGATGTACATTTATATACGAAGTATTTAGACCTTTTTAAGTAATTAGTGGATAAGCTGAATGTTTTGACGACTACTGTCTACGATAGTAAACTTAGGGCTCTCCAAATTATATGAAGTAGGTACACATATCTCTTCCAGTAGATACCTACTACTTCCTTGCATTTACGAAACTAATGTTGGTTTGTTTTAACAGATGTTTAACTATCTACTTTGGTGCCGGTTTTGTCACTATTAATAATACTTATTATATGCCAACCATAACAGTTTCATCATCATCATCATCATCAGCCTATCTCAGTCCACATAACAGTTTACAAAATGCTTAATAGTTAGGTATAGGTAGGTACTGTACAAACGCTTACATAGTCGTATCTAAATGTATGTATGTAGGTACAACATTTATGCAATAATTAATTTAAATAACTAATTATATATCTTTATCTGCTTAATAGGAGTATTAGACTGTTTGCGACTTCTAGGAAAATTATACTCATGTAAACAATATTTCTTAGTAAAATCAGATTTTATGAAAACTCATGAACAATGCCACTGTCCTTCCTCTAACCTCATTTACATAATAAAGGCAAATTTAAAACTGTTCAACAATCGTTTTAATTTCTCAGAATTAAATCTCGATATTATTATCTGTTTTTCACAATATACTGTTTTTCACAATATTGCTTCCTAATTGACACAGGTTTTATTTGAAAATGTGCTGGGTTAAAGCTGTAGTTACCTAGTACTCAATGGTCAGTAATGATAAAAAAATAGCCCTGTTTTAATAGGGGAAAATGTCTATGATGTTCAAGTAGATTATAATTATTGCATAATAGTAGAAATCTACAGAAATTCGCAGTTCGATGATAACCCAAATGAATACCTACAAATTAAGTAGTACCTAATATCTAAAACCAACTACCTAAGTTACATTGACTTGTTTACCGGTAATGGGGCTGAATTTCTGAGGCCATTGACGTAATCGTTGATAACCCCGAGGAGACAGACTGATTAGGTACTAAAGTGTCAGACTCATAGGAAACCAAGGATAACGTAAGAACTGCTTAAGCATCCAGCGCATTATCCTACAGAGAAGAAATAAATGTTATGTTCAGTCTGCCTGCGTCGTTGATCATGACTGCCTCGATGGTCGTGCTGATTGCAAGCGCGACTGCCGATCGAGAGGTGCTCCATGCAGCGACCATTCAGTGCTCTGTCTGCCCCGTGAGGAACCTGATACGATGATATACTACTAGTAAAGTTATAATAAAGTCGTAACCAAGTACAAGCTTAATTCCTGTTGTTATATTCTACCAGTCTACCCCCGATGGATGATGAAAGTGTGATACAGGTATGAAAACGTAACATCACGCCTCTAATCCCCGAAGAGGCAGGCAGAGGAGTGCAGTACATTCTCGCGTTTCACCAGTTACATTAATTTATGTGCCACTATGGAATAGGTGGTGAGCCTATAATGTGCCTGGTGCATGGCAATAGGCTCTCCACCTATTCCATAGTGGAACGTAAACGTAACTGGTCAAACGTGGGAGTGTAGGTACCACATTCCTCTGCCTACCTCTACGGGAATTACAGGCGTCTTGTTACGTTATATTGTATTATGAAAGTTCGATAAAAACTGCTACTGGAAGTATGGCGTGTTATGCAAAATTTCGAAAAAACGACAACATTACGAATGACGCTTTCCTTTTTTGGTCGTGTTCAAAAAGGTCGAGACCGAAGCGGTCTCGCATTACTCGAAAATTCTATGGACTTCGTTATTTAAACGCTAAATTTAGTAAAACTCATTCCGCGCTGGTGTAAATTACAGCCTGCGGCGTCTACTAAAAGGGGTTTCGTTTTCAAAGCATTGCTTTAAAGAAACTAAAAAAAAACTGAAAAGAAATATAAAGGCGACTCATCCGCCATGCTGATTTTATGCAACGAAAGGGTTGGGGAAGGATTAAGTGCCACTTTAGTATAGTACCGCCCCGCGGTATGCATTCGTTGGAAAATAAGGAACGAAAAAAATGGCGTCGATGTATGATTATGCAATGCAGGGTGTTTTCACCTTTAATCTCCAAATTACAGCCCCCTCGAAACACACACGCTCCAAGGAATGTCTATTATTACAAAACTGTACTTACCGACCATTGTTTAAAAAAAAATAGTAGTAAGTACCTGCCAACTTCAACAGGATTAGTTTTTATTACGCATAGTTGTTCAGGCTTTTATCCTATATAAGTTTATAGTTTTACTATTGTATGCTTGACTGACAGATTCAATGAAAATAGCATTTTGATATTCTATTTAATTTAATTATTCAGTTGTAGTTACTATATTAAGAAAATATTCGGGGGATAGATACCTATTACTGTCAACGTTAGCTGCTTATGTTTCATACAATAATCCTGAAGCCAAATTTGTTAACGATACTTCAATGATTGAATAGCTAACGATAGTTAAAGTGGACCGTACACACGTCTAGGAGATGTTCACATTTATACCTAGAGAATACTGTTACGTATCATTTAATTTATAGGTAAATATCTCTTTCGTTACAGACCTGACGTGTTTTTAATGAATCTTTTCATACACGCACGCTAACTTCTACGGTTGCCTACAACTGACGTGATATATTCTGTCAAGGTACACGATCCTGGGTCTCTCTTGACATGTCCTTCATCAATGTTCATATTAGCATTCTCTCTGGTGCTCTCTGCTTGCACCTTAAGGTATTTGACATTAAGATAATGTACCTAATACAATAATAACAATGGTTTTAATATATAAAACGTAATGTCATGCCTGTAATCTCCGAAGAGGTAGGCAGAGGAGTGTAGAACACTCCCACATTTCACCAGTTACGTTTACGTCCCACTATGGAATAGATAG
>DWTO01005499.1:0-10696 GCA_018244755.1 Jemadia pseudognetus
TTCGACCCGGGAATCGAACCCGGGACCTCTCGATCGGCAGTCGCACTTGCAACCAACACGACCAACGAGGCAGTCTAGATATTATTATTAATAAATGTGCCTCAATCTCCTCTTTCATATTTACTTAAGAACCGCATTAGATATAACAGTTTGACAATTTCCCGTGGTTTAAATTACATTTCATCTTTCCCATTATCTATTTTGGTTACTTTTTAATAGTCTGTAGTCTCCGAAGAGGTAGGCAGAGGAGTCTAGTACACTCCAACGTTTGACCAACTGGTGAACGTAACTACGTTTACGTTCCACTATGGAATAGGTGGTAAGGCTATTGTCATAAATGTTTATAAAGCAGTCATTTAATTATATCCGATTTAATGCATTTATATATAGATACGTACTCGTATGTTAGGGACAGCCGGCCTGGCTATGGATCCACCTGGGGTTGAAAGAAGCTCTCACCCGGTACGTGGACATACGAAAGGAGATCAGTTGGACGGCGTAGGAATCGAGGCGGTGTAGCACCTTTTATTATTACAATAAATATTACAGTTCATAAGATTCAATCTCACTCAAGTTACTCAAATTAATAGCGTGCTCCTATGAAAATCTTATTCTAAAGGTGAATACCTCGGTATTTGTAAAGGGTACCTTGAAAGGTGAAATAAGATAACAATGTACATTAAATAAAGCTTTAAATGCGAATTGAAAGCGATAACAAAATCTTATCCCAATTATCGCGATTACTTACTCAATTATCGGGTGACAATAATACCTTGTTACATACGATCGTAAGTTGTTTATGTAATCTGATTTTTGTTAAACAATACGACGAATATTCTGAATACCCTGCAGCTATGTGCTCCTGGCGAATCGAGAATTGTATTTGGTTTATTTATTGTTGATCACCTCAGTGTTACAGTTTCGCAAGCGCGACTGCCAAGTTCGAGTTTCTGGGTTCGATTAAGGCAAAGGTACATCGTGGTAGGGTTTTACCAATGTGTGGGGTTTATCATTTCATTACAATGTTTTTTTCACTGTTACAGTATGCAACTGTAAATTTTAAAAAGGAATTACTTTGTAGTCTCCAGAGCGTGCCGGATAAAACTCAACTTTTTTGTATGTAATATTATTGTTAATTTGCTTACAGGTACAAATCGGCAGTTTCCGTCAATACTCCTTCCACAACTGTATGGCGTATCAAAAGATGGAAATAGTTCGCCAGCTGTGTGACTGCGTTCCTTACTTCTTTCCTATGAAAGGTAAATCGAATGTCGTTAATATAACAATTAAAATCATCGTTATTATTTTTTTTCATTACCATGGATCCCTTTATCGTTCCGCTGTTGGCCACGAGTTGTGAAAGCTGCTCGTATCAGAAAGAGAAGGACTAAATATATGTTTTTTACTCATACATAAACTCGTTGGATACGTCTTGCTACCTTATCTGGAATTACAGACGTGATGTTACGATATGCATTACTTATGTTTGTTTTCTAAAAGTTTTTTTCCTTTATGTACCGGTGATGTTCTATGTGATGTACATATAGGTACCTTAATTATATGGTCAATATGTTTGTGGAGTACTCAAAGAGCAAGGGAATCCGACGTTTGATATGGGCTGTTATGAATAGTAAATGTAAATACTCGACGTGCGTGTTAAATGCCAAGTATTGTACGATACAAACCAAACATGGTTGGCGTGCATAATGTTTTTTTTTTATTACTCTCTTCACGCTTGCACGCCAGTTTGAGACTTTCCATTCCCCCATCAATCAGTATCTAACTTATTTGTTTTACACATCGGAGTCTTGGTCTGTTTCGGCAGCAACGCCCATCAACATTTACATTGTACATTATTCTCCTTTGTCATTATCCCATCTGCGATTATTTCTTCATATTAAACTGCCTCGGTGGACGCGCGGTTGCGAGCTCGACTGCCGACCGAGATGTCCCGGGTCCAAATCCCAGGTCTGGTACTATTGGATTTGTTCTAAAAATAGATTTTCTAGTGTTGGGGTCTGGGTATGTGTTCGGTGTGCAGACTAACCATCTATTCTACAGGGGACGTAAACGTAACTGGTGAATCGTATAAGTGTACCACACTCTGTCTATCTCTTCGAGGATTACAGGTGTGATGTTTGGTGTTTTTTCCTTTACAGAATACCACCGAACGTGCAACTTCCACGACATCGACTGCTTACAGAAAGTTACTAGTGCGTTTTCCTTGCGTATGTATATTTGTGGCGTCAAGTGTATGTCACTTATTGACCTATCGGATGGTTGGACTGTTTTATTACAGAATGTCTTAATCTTATGTGTGTTGTTATTTGTGGATTGTGTGTGTATTTTTTATTTACTTGTGTAACAAAATGTCATGTACATATATGTGTTGATTTAGAAAAAAAACCATTTCACCGTATTCGCGGTTTCATGCACCGCGGCTGTGTAAGTGACTTGTATGGTCTGTTATTGTGTGACCTTTCTTATTGTGGCTTGTACATATATTGATAAATAGCTGTTCGCTTTACGAATTCAGGGCACCTACTGTATGAAGGAGAAAACTGCGAATGCTGGTTGCCTTATGTTTTTTTATAAAGAATATCATTTAATACATTTCTTACATTTCACATTTAAAATTTTGTTATTTTGATTCAATATTTTGTAGTTTTTCAATAGATTTTGTGCTTTTACAGAACCCGTCGATGAAGAAATCAAGCCCCATCAGTTTAAGAATTTGTTTCAATGTTTGCCCGAGTGCGAACACTACGATTATCCGTTGGAGGTGGCTCTGGGTAAACTGGCCAGTAATGTCCCGCTCAACGGATTGCCATTTTTGTAAGAGCTGTTAGCTGAGTTTTTGTATCTGCCACAACGCTAAATATTTGCATCCACTGTTTTGTTAGTCCACTGTTGGATATAGACCTTCCGTAATCGGCGTCACTTTGTTTATTTAAGTTTGTCGGACCACTTGGTAGGAGGCGGTCTTATACTCTTTTTACTGGAACGTGTCCACCACACGATGACCTTTAATTATATCCGCTGGACGAACAATGCTTTTCGTGAGTTCATGCAGGTGTAATTATGAGAAAAATCAATGTATTTAGCATTAAGTATTAGCCACAGAAGTTTATCAATTTGAAATTCTGAGTCTCTGCCTATCTCTATAGGAAATAAGCGTAAAAATATGGATGTACGGATTTTGTACTTGATCACTTATTGGCTCGTTAACGATATCATATGAGCAATTAGCATCCAATTTAAGTTCACTTTACTGAGCTTTGTGTCACGGATAATTTGTAACACTTTAAATTTTTTTTTCGTAATCATTCGTATTGGCAAAGGATATGTATGTTCATTGAATTTGCAATTATCACATTAAAAGTGGATACTACCTACTATTAGTATACATTTTCTTGTACAAGTTTCTGAAAATGTTTTGTCATTTATTTAGACTGATTGGTATTTATTTTTAACACATAAAGCTTACAAAGCTTTGCCAATACTGTTGCATTCATTGATGTGCCTTGAGTTGAGAAAAAGAAAATTAGAGAGAGAAAGACGTTTATACGTTAGCGGTATATGCTAGCTCATATGTTAGCGGTATATGCGTTTATATGCTAGCTCATATTCCGTGTCCAATAATTGCAGCGACAACATCGACTTACAGAACCGATCAGTTCTGAACGTGTTTTTCAACGATCTCGTCTCGACCAGATACAGGCGAGATGTTTACTTGAATTGGCAGAACATTTTAGGTATGTATTAATTGTACATAGTTATACACGTTTGATTTCGACTGATTCTCTATATATACATGTATTTACACTTAAATGTATACACGAAAAGAGAAATAGAAAAAACCATTCTTCTTAACCCTTTTTGTCCGATCCTTTTATCGTTCCGCTGTTGGAAAACAGGGGCCCCTCAGAATGACAGGGTTAACACCATAGTCTGACATACTAGGCAATTAAGGGTTGACAGGCTTCACAGGCTTTTAGAGAGCTTTATTTTTTAACTCTACGGGGTGACAGGCTGTACCGACTAACAATCATTATTATACACAAAATAACTATTATTTTTCGTTTCTTTTTTACCCAATTAACCGTCACAGCTCTCATAGTAAGTTCGCGTCCTCTGGGTGTGGGTGGCGCCCTCTTATGGGAATGTACGATTTAAAAGAAGCGCCATATAAAATTACGGTGGGTGTTAATAGGCTTGAGTTAGATATGGTCTGAATTCAGTATGTGGTAATTCTTTAAGAGTACATTTTTTGTTAAAATAAGAGAAAACACATTTGTTATTAAATTTTATTTGATTAATTAAAATTGAAGTTCACATTGTATCTGTCCGTTGATCTTTTTCTGATTGTGCTATATTGGTTTCACATTGACGTACGAAAATATCACGATAATTTTGATAAATGTACATTGACGCACATCATTCGTGTTGTCTTCGGAATTAATTGTAATTTTATCAAATTATTCAACTAAATGAGTATTTCAATCAATTCAATACTGATTTCTATTCATTCTGATTAGTTCACAGCGATTTAGTTTTAATTGCGCAGCGGTCTTAGCGGCCAGATAAACAATCTTACGGTGATACGAACATAGCCACTGTACGCTACGTTGCATTTTGTGTTTATTATTTTCTTTAAATAAGGACCTCTCGATCGGCTGTCGCACTCGCAACAAATACGACCAACGAGGCAGTCAAAATGTAAATAATACTGTAATATATAAAAATACTATTATAATATAAAACTATTATATAGTTAATAATAAAGTAATCGTTTCTTCACTTTGGAGCGGTATTAGTGTCAGTTTGTAGAAAAATATTATCGATATTATATTAATACGCACTATTGTATGGATCTTGATAGAACCAAATGAATTGGTGTAATTTTCTAAAGACTATTAATAACTACATAATATATCCTCTGTTAGTATTGATGTTATCGGTTTTTTTCACATTGTGCATAAATCGTTCCAAATAAATACGTACATACATCTACAAATAATTATTTTATTTCTTTTGATAATTAATAGTTTAGTGCATGTATAATTTTATATAAAAAATAATATATTTTTGTTTATTTTTCTATAATATAATGATTAGAATGATGAATGAAATATGTAAGTATGTAGGTATATAAAAATAAGAATAACAATATATAACTCTTTTGTAATTAATTATACTGATGCGGAATGTGGAAATCAGAAATTATTGATAAATCATCTTTATTATTATGTATACGTGACTTAACATGAGTTTGTTAATTAGAAATATCGACCGACTTAAAGTTTTATTTAGAGAAATATGTATAGTGGTCAATTGCAAATGAAATTGACGATTATTATTTCATTAATTTTGAATGGTATTTTATCAAATTATATTATTGTTATTATGTATTATATTATATATATTATCTATATAAATATATATACATATATTATATATATATTATATATTATCAAATTATATTATTGTTGTCATTTACCATGAGCGTGTTAATTACGAGCCTAAAGTTTTATTTACGGAAATAAATTGGTAAATTGCAAATAAAAATTACAAATACTATTTCAACAATTTCGAATAACATTTTATCAAACTCGAGTAAATATGAATATTATTTTTATCGAATTCGTGTGATTCGTAAATAGGAACATCATTGACTCGCCAACGGATTTTAATGACAACGTTATTATCACTATTACAATACGTGATTATTGCCTGCGATTTGATTAACGGTGACCAGCTGCTTAATTATTATCTATGTGTAGACAGGATGTCGCGATGTGTCTTCTAAAAGCATTAATGTCTAATTAAGTGCTATATTACATTTAATCCAAGTATCTGAAGCTGACGCGGCTTCTCTCTCCGCTTTTTTCCTGATTTCTAGAACCTGGAACTGTCCAAGACAATAGTGAATAGGCACTTTCTAGGCAAGCGTGCTACATCGTAGGCTGCATCTCGTTTTCCATCAGGTGGTATAGCTGTCAAATACGAAGCTATTGCTTTATAAAAAAACGGTTTTTCTTTAATCCAAACGTCGTGTTTACTGGATTCTTTGTTTAAATGTTTTGTTAGTTGTAATAATGATTGCTTTGTAGAAGTTAAGAGTTTACTAGTGGGCTGATGACTCCACTAGAAAACTCTTCAAACATCATGTCATCTATGTGATGACGTAGATTATTGATATTTGCCGCCTGTTCAGATGCCTAAAGCTTTGCTCTCTTACAGTAGTTATTAAATTTATATATACGAGGAGCGTGGCCATGAGAATGGGTTTTGATATAGATTTGATTGGGTTCTGATATGACGTAACGCAACTTCACGCCTGTAATCCCCGAAAAGGTAGGCAGAGGAATGCAGAACTATATAAATATGAATTTTAAATTTCTAGATTATCGCTAAAAATTCTGGTTTAAATAAGTTTTAGATTAACATTGTTTATTCTGCGTTAAAAGAAACGGAAATGAACAGTTTTTTTTTTGTAGACAATTAAAGCTTTTCAATTGCCCGGGTCGTATATTCCTAGGAGATAGAAAAGGCAATTTTTAAATGCGGTATGCTAATATTTAACGGTTTATTTTACATTTGTGGTAATTAGATTCCTACATAATATATTAGTAACAACCAGATTTAAATGACGAAAGCTCTCAGTAAAAGATAAATAAACAAAGACTTTTCATATTATTGACACGGCGACAGATAAAGAACACGTATCAATTTATCACTGTCCGCCATTACCGATTAACATTAAGTTCGCGGTATAAACTCTAACTTCAATTAATTGGACATGTGCCCGATGCATGGCAATAGGCACACCGCCTATTCCATAGTGGGACGTAAATGTAACTGGTGAAATGTGGGAGTGTATTACACTCCTCTGCCTACCTCTTCGGGGATTACAGGGGTGAAGTTACGTTTTTTAAATTAATTGGCGTGTTTTGATTTATTTATAAACCGCGCGCTTCAAGTATGGGGCAGTCAGAAGTCTTCAAAACTGGTGTGCGTGAATAACGAGAGTGGTTAAATGCAGAAGCAGTAATTGAGTCCTGTAAGAATAAAGACTTTCCGTCTATGCTCACCTGCCACCCAGTAACAAACGGGTTATCATATACGAATAATAATTACAATATATGTTTGTAATAATGAGTATTATTATGTGTAGGGACGGAGTAAGAATACTTTCCCCGACCCCACGCCGGGATACAGGGTGTTGTAAGACGACTAAACCCGGTCCTGGCAGATCGTGGTATGACGCGGTAATATACGCGTAGATATTATGTACAACATAAGACGCCATACATACGTATACCAGTGTAAATTGAGCGGTTAATGTACAGTTAGTAATTAAATTTTTATGCGGATTGTAACCACTTAGCCGATTGATGAATTCATCGGAATGTGAGTGATATGCAATGTGGTATGTTATGTAATGATTAAAATCGTTGGGCTAATTACTTTATTGTTCCTTCATAACATCACGCCTGTAATCTTGAGGAGGTAGGCAAAAGAGTGTAGCACACACCCACGTTTCATTAATTACGTTTACGGCCCGCTATGGAACAGATGGTGAGTCTATTGCCACATAAGTACTAGGCACAATTCCAGACTCCAAACCGCTACGAGAAGCTTTAAATAGAAGTTCTAGTTGGAAAAATTCAGTAGTATCTGACCTGCATTTTGAATACAGGACTTCTCGATCAGCAGTCTCGCTTGCGACCATTCGAACAACGAGGCTTATTTTTTGGTTTCTGTAGTAATAATAGTTCGATGAAGTGAAGTTGTACGAATTGACATTTAAACTGTCAGTGAATTCGATGCTTGTTTGGAATGAATGACATGTACTCTTTGTAACATTTGTGTGTTTTTCTGTTTTAGCTGCTTTCGGTGGTCTCCTGAGCCTTATGCTGGGGTTTACCTTAATCTCTGGGTTCGACTTCATCCTGTTCTTCACGTTCAGGATAGCATACGACACTTTCTCACGTAACCACACCAAACCCGTGAAGGTGGCGCCTCGTGGTAACTACGTCATGAATGTGCGAGAGTTCCACAGAAGAGGGAATGGGATAAGGCACCACAAGACGGCCTCTACCATTGGAAGAGGGATGGGGGAGGATTATGGAAACTATAGATATTGAATTTACTGGTACATAAAAATAAATAAGAGAGTGTAAGGATACAGATATTTGGTACTCGGTGCTCTCTGCCTGTCCCGTTAGGGACCTGGCGTGAAGATATGTATATCCATACAAACTATAGAGATTTTGCGGTCTTAATATTTAGTTTACATACATGATAACTTTCGAATGCGAATGTGTTTGGGATTCGGATATCACTAATGAATATATACATAAATTTAATGGTTGTTATACATTGTTATACTCTTTTAAAATATTATAATATTGCTATTCTATCCATTTGCTAGTGATTCGTTCAGCATTCGTTATCATTCGTTCATCAGTCGTTTATGAATCGATCATGATATGGTTTATGATTAGTTCATTATCCGTTTATCATTCGTTAATTTCTCGTTCATAATTCTTAGACGTGATTATAAAAGTTGTGTTTCTTAGTACAAATTTTGCGATACTACGGCGGCCCAATCTGTTAATAAATACTAAAGTATAATATATAGACCGCCTATGAACAGGAATAGCGTATTGAGTAATAATCTATTGGGCGTCGAACGAAACATTTGAAAATGCGTCATGTAAACATTGCTTTACAATTGTTTTAGGTATCTGCACTTGGATTTTAACAGTTTCATTGTGGGCACATTTGCATATATGCGTAAACATACAGTTTACAGGTTTACATACAGTTGATATTGTTTAAGTAGAGTTTATTTTACACATATTACGAAGGATGTATATTACTTTGTGACGTATACTAAAGGTTCTAAGGTACTTGTAATACTGTCGCTCATGACTCTCTCGTGATACGTTCATGATCTATTCGTGCTTCTTGATGATTAGCCGATTGCACATTGAATTCCTGTTATCATACACGAATCGTGTTTAAATACGTGTAGCGTGTCAATGTACCTACTGAGTGATATGATATTTTCTATGGGTCATAGAAACATTGGACGATGCGCCATGTAGTTATTGCTTTACAATTTCTATCTGCTAGTTCTAATATCTTCAATTTCGATAGTTTATTATGGACGAGTACATCAAATGTGCGAAGGCAGTGTTAATATGAAATTAATTAAATTGCTTGATGATGTATAAAATTGTTTTATTTTTAACTAGCTGACTCGGCGCATTTCGTACAACCTAACAGCCAATGAATGCGTGTTACCATTTAACTGAACTTAATTTGAGCCTTTATTATGAGCGTAATGCAATGAATATAAAAAGTTTAGTATTTTATTATGATATAATACGGAACCGGGAATAAAAATACAAAAATCAAGTACTTCAATCACGTGTCAAAAGAGACGTGATTAAATTAAATTATGTATTGTGCAACATCGGATGCTCTCAGGTTAGTTCTCTTCATTTCAGGACTTTTTGTTTTTTCCTTGTTTTGGTATCAGGCGCAAGAATAAATATAGCAAAAGGTTTGCCAATAAGCAAACAAGCCTCGTACAATTGACTATATTAAAACCATAAACAGTCCATAATGGCCCTGTCATTTCGGATTAGGTACTTCTGTGTTCTTCGATAATTTCCGCTCCGAACGAAATCATTCAAGAACATCCAATGTAATTTGAAGTTTTTTTTTATTTATTTATTCTTTATTGTTTACCTATACTTATAGTTAGGTTACAGGTTATATAGTTAAGTAAGTTAAATATAGTTAAGTTTTCGCAAGAACATGTCGTGATTCTGGTGTTTCGAAACCAATAATGGCAATTTCACTTTGTCATTAAGGCGACACAACCCAGGCGTTTCTCCGGCGAACATCAATGCAGCACAATGCTCGCATACGATGTCCATTGGACCAATGCAAACCGAAGGATGCGACCTCTTATCAATCGTATAAAAACGCAGCTCGATTCAAATCAACGCTTGAGGCATTTCTTCCTCCACTTCGAAGATTATCTCGTTGTTGATCTGTGCGATAAGCCGGCCGATTTTCGGAGTAGCACGAAGTAGGACCCTATTTTGTGCCATACTATCGCGGCGCTCTTCTTATGCTATTTCTCATTCTTCATCAGTTAATTAATTCATAATGTTTAATGGCCTCTTACCGTGCAAGTACAATATCGGGTGTTTCCGAGAGTCCACCAACAGTCAGAATTGAAGCCTTTATCTATTGTCAAAATTACGTTAGTGTGGTCTGTGTGGTTTGGTCGTTTATTCGCTCTGCACACGACTTTATAGTTATCATCATGTCTTTCTGATTAACGGTTGAAATACACCGAATTAATTTTTTTTTCTCTTTCTGTATTGTCATATTTGACAATCAATAAAAATGTTAATAATATAAGGATATGTATGTATGTTAATAATTTGTCATAATGTCTTACATATACATTTTTAAAATATGAAATCCAGGAACATTTATGGAAAAATATTTTCTTTCAAAATGTTTTTTATCAATATTAATTTATTCATAATTAATAAATATTTAATTATTATCAATAATTATTATTTGTTCTTGATATATTTCATTGAATTTGATGTCAACAGCCCGGTTGTCAGGACAACTATCATTGTCATTGGCTTCCAGCAGG
>DWTO01005500.1:0-10695 GCA_018244755.1 Jemadia pseudognetus
ACGTAACTGGTGAATTGTGGGAGTGTTCTACACTCCTCTGCCTACCTCTTCGGGGATAACAGGCGTGATGTTACGTAGTATAATTAATACTATATCGTTTGAATAGTGTATTGACATTAACGCATTAGTCCCGATTACGATTCAGACAATGTATTTGATTTTCGGTTGATTTTTTTTCAATTTCCAATCTCTGTTGAGACCAATTCAGTTCCTACTTCCTATGAACGGGGGTACTCGTCCGGTCCGCGATAAAGCCGGCCGCTATCTGATCTTTGCCGAGCCATATGTGTCACACACGAGCCAAGCCACCTCTCATGTCACACTTTCGACAAAGCAACCTGATTTCCTAAAATGTTTCACTTACACTCGACTGCCTTGCATCGAACAGAAATGTTTATTCCATGTATACATTTAGGTATGTATTAAGCATCGGATTGAACGAGTGAATATATTTAATACGAAAGCTTCATACGATTTGTGTAATTGTATACTGATAATTAAAGCGATACTCGTTATAACCAAATGGATTAGTGCTTTTAACGGATATAAATATACTCGTATATGTAAACGAAGGAAAATGAGAACAACGAGAGCAGTATGAATTAATACCTGAAATTGGTTAATGATGAGGCGAGCATAATTATTTGTACTGGAATATGTCACGGAGCGTTTGTATCTTAAGAAAGCAGTACCAGTCATAAGTGCGGCTTATGTATCTCCAGGAGGCTTGCAATCCGCCCTTAAAAACTATCGGTAACCTTCGCGGCCCTACGAATTCGTATTCAATATATGACGCATAAACCACATATCACAAGAGTTACGCGTTCGTCGGCAATCGTTTTGCTATTTCACCGCCGGTTGCGAGCTGTTTCTAAGCACTTAAATTCTAAGCAAACGACCGTCGCACAGTGAGGTTCTCAATTCCCCGCTCCGCATGGAGCGAACTTGGCGTTTCTTTTTGAAACACAAGCATTTGCATCTGGATTAGATCGTTCATTACGTATATTACACAAAACACTTACTGACGGTCGCTTAAATTTTCATGTTCAATTTTGAATTTAGGTCACCGAAAGGCTTAAACTTGACTAGATTCTAGTCGTATTCTCATTGCGGCCGCTAAGTATGATTGTGTGCAAGATAATTTTATTCTTGTTCCAAACGCTACGCTGGTGACCACATACCATCAGTTGAATCACTGGCCTGTTCGATCACCTACCTACACACTAATATAAAAATAATTTAAAATCATGTCCAAAAATTAATTTAATGAATCATCTTATCAATAATATTTCATCTGCCACACAATTGTACAAGTACAAATTATCTGTTATACGCTGAAAAATAATATAGTTTGTAATTAAACGCGTACCAGGTTTAGGTACGTAATAACTTTAGGTTTTTATTTAATGATTTAAAAAGTACATGTCATCTTACATCATATGTAACACGGGTGTACCTACGAGTACATACACGTGCAAATTTCACTCAAATATAGCACTGGACAAGATGGAGGATAAGAAGTACAGTCATTCTCATCAATATTTCTGTTGTATATACATAAATATTGAACAATGTTTAAGTAACGAATCATGACAATGGGCGAACTCGTGACAAAAGCCTCGCATTCCGTATCATCACACATCAGTCAGTACAAAACGAAATAAATAACAACGAGAAAACTGTTCAAAACCTTATACACGCGCACACATTCGCACACTCGCACGCACTCAAGCACGCGCACACATGCACAGTCGAACATACGCTCGTTGCACGGGCGCCGCCCGTCGTTCTAACGAGAAGCATTTTTCATTTGTTTTCTTTAGTCACGCCACAGATAATAACTGTTGCGTTATAGAGCAGACGGTGCGCGACCGATTTACCCAATACCTCCTCACGTTTACTTTTACTCGGGTCTCTTGATACGTTGCCCGCACATTATTTTACAACAACACATTATAATTGAACGCATGTGTGTGTGTGCGTGATGCCTTGTATTGATATTATTCTAAATAGTGAAGTAGGTAGGTTAGTAGTATGGTCACGAGAGCGTCCCCGCTTATCGTGTTCGACGATCAGATACCACAATGTCCACATACAACACAGCGCTATCTGTAATCCCAAACATTGTCATGCGAACATCGCAGCAGAGATGAGTGAAAAATCTGACGTCTCCCACACGAGTGTCTTCGAGTTTTATATGTCTAGTGTTATAGACAATATTCTCTTGGGTACGTAAATGGAATTTTGTAACAGTTTAAAATAAATAGCAGGTCGTTTCGGATAGATGTTATTCGAGTGTTAATAGTTTTAAATTATTAATAAATAAAAATATGATTTTTTCATATATCGAATAATTAATTATTACGGTAATGAATAGTATAAATCACAAAAGAGTGTAGAAATGAAATAAGCTTTTGTAATTATGCTATTGAATGTAGTTTAAATGACAAAACGGAGGATATTGTAATATTGATTTTTCACAATACTGCGTCTCTTACAGTGATCGTGACTGATGACTGTCCGTTCGCGATAACATATAACATTTATTATCACTGTTACTTCAATATAACGTGCGAAACACTTTGTGGGAGCGTGTTGCAAATTCTTTATTTTATTAATTGCACTCCATTCGTACCGACCTACATGTTCAGCTGCGTAACCCATTCGTCGGAGCTAGAAACATCACGAGGCTTTCAATGATTTCTATATTTTCGGTATCGAATGGTGATACAGACACAATATGATTTATGTCTAAGGTGAGAATGGTTAAAACATAATCATGTTTAGCGGCGAAATGTCCTATGTAACTTCACCTCCCTAATAATACATTATATTATCGCAAACATATATGTACATCCATAAAGCGATTGTAACTTGCAATATCGAAATACGATAAACGCTTATAAAAGTGCCGAATGACTGAACTTGCGAGCTACTTGTGCGATGCAAACGAGCCTTTGCCAAAACCAAATGAAAATCATCTGAATTTTCAAGCGCGGAGCCCTATTATACTCAGACATGCAGCAATTTTGTTTTTCACTTTTTTCTTTCTTCTTGCGCATGTGACGCGACTGGTGCTTTGCGATCCCGTTAATAGTTTTGTATTTGTCTACTAAATTGAGAGTTATATTTCTGAATTTGTGTCCCAGCGATGCGTATGAGTTTTTTTTTGTTTTAACCCTTTTGAACTTTTTACTCTTGTTGTGTTTTATTACAGTTTTGTTCAGCTTTTCCATATGCGCGTATGGTTCTGTTCATATTTTTGCTTTGTTTTTGTTTTTAACTTTTAATATTAGGTTTATGAAGATAAATAACATAGTACACTTTAAAGCTTTGACCCGATATGTCACCGAAATTGCTTGAGACACAAATTAATTCGTACAAGGGAATTGTATTCATTATATTATCATAAATTTAAATATTATACATAACCAATACTGTGAAGTCTATGAGGTGTGACGTGTGATAGGTTGGTGCGTTAGTAAATAAATTTATGTAGATATTATTCCTTATCATCGAATATTGCGCACGTAGGAGTACAGAAAGCGTCATATCTAACTGATTGTCTTTATTAACATACTATAAGCGATCCTGGATATTTGGAGTGCTTAAAAGATCATAAATAAATCAGTAATGAAATTGATGGTAGACTAAGTATCGATAGGGGCTGTAAAAGTGATAACGGGGGTATCGAAGCCCCAAGTGGGGCACCTTACTCCAGTTTCTTTCATTTTTGGTTACAATGATGGCTTAAAATGCGGAGGGTTATGATCGTATTTAAACTCGCCATCTAAATGTTTACAGCGACCAGTTCAAGTTACGAAGACGCAAGGCTCGGTAGCAATGGAGAAGAGGACCTGTGGAGTTTGTGGGGTCGGATCGTCTCCAATTGGGAAGGGGAGTGGAAGAGACGCAACCAGTTCGTGCGCGATCTAGTCAGACAAGGCGTGCCTCATCACTTCAGGGGCATCGTTTGGCAGCTGTTGGCTGGAGTGGACTCATCACCGGAAAAGAAACTCTACGCATCATATATTAAGGTAGAGTATTAATTTGTTCCAGCAGTTGATACATGAAAAACAGATATCTAAATGGTGATTATAGCGAAATAAGTACTTTCAGCCCTTACTATAGTCTCACCACGAAGAGGTTATTGTATAATCAAATACGAGCACAGTAAACGATTCGTTAATTTATATTTATGAAATACGTTATTTAATCATTACATTTCCGCATTTTACAATTAGTATTTAATTACGTATAATTGTATTACTAGTAAATGAACATATAGGTATCTGTTTATGAATGTGGTAGAAAAGCAACCTTTGCTACATGAGTCTACTGCGTCCACAGATAAGATAAATTTGGCCCAGTTAAATTTGGACACGAGTAAAAAAAACCCTCGAATTTCATTTCGTCAAAGTACGTAATAGAAGTCTATCAGTATTACAGAGTATAATCAAAGAAAACAAAGAAATAAATTTTCTTTTCTTAGTATAATCAGTCTTACTTTCCCACCAAAATATACTAAATACATTAATACATGCACACATTAATACTAGTTACATTACGAGTATTTACGCGAGCATTTGTTGATTTCAAGTAATATTTCAGCGACCCGTCTTGTCTGGGAAATTTTATTAATCCCTTCTTATACATATTAAATTTTAATATATGTATAAACTACAAACAGTATTTGTAAACATTTGAGTGTTTCATTTTCATGATATTCTTTCCTAATTGTAGCCCCTAACTGTGTTGGCTGTACTCACAACACAGATACGTATAAATGTCCTCATTTGTTTCGCACTAATACCGGAGATGTAGACCAACAATAAACATGTACCTCGATAAAATGCGAGTTGTCCTGAAAAGCGTGGGTCAGGACTGACTTTAATAAAAAGCATGTAACACTTTATTGAAAGTAGCTGATGTTAATTCGCTTACTCCTATTTAATAAAAGAAAAAAAAAGATAAATACAAATATATATATATACGTATTTTAGAATTAGCTTTAACATGTATAGATACTCTTAATCAACTTGGGCGAAACTTTTTTAATTTAATACAAACATACATATGTATATGGTTGTCAATATTGATTGTAGTCGCGACTGAGTCCTATCCTCACGGATCTGACATGCGTGTATACGAGTATTAGATTCAACTCAATGGAGTCGTCCGGTACGAGTGTTGCGAGAGGGGTGTAACGAACGACTTCCGTGAACAGTTCACACGTTAGCTCAGTGGACTATTGTCTTAGCTAGCTCATTTCACTAAGCCTGACGTTCCTAATGCATGGTATTAGCGAGACGAGTTCAAGATTTTAGATAACTGCCTAACTCCAAAAATAGTACGCCACTATTAAGCCTTTAATTATTTCCCTGTTGGACATGCGTTTCCTTTCAATGCAAAGCGTACAATAATAAGACATAACGTGTTATAAGCGCATCAACTATGTCTAGTGACTGGCTGCACTTTTAAATTTCATACATTTTATTGCAAAAATCTATTGCCCAAGCAACTCTTAGTCCACATTCGTATTTGGGTCGATTCGCATTGTATAAGAATTCGTGTATTATCGTAATCGCACAAAGTATATAAGTAAATACTTACAATCGTTGCACATATTATTATGAAATGAAAGATTTATTTCATGAAATCGAATATTGCCAGTAGTTTGCTAGCATCATCTGGGCTTAACTAGTTAATACTAACAGGCGGAACTGAATTAGCGAATGAATTAGTTCAACAATATACATCTTATCAAATAATGTAAACATTATATACTTGAAATAAATACTGATACTTAACTTGCCTCTTGCCTCAGCTCGATTACGATCCTGCTATATAACTGGAAAAATTTCATTATTTTCTTTAAATAAAAATGTAGTTACTCAAAAAATTCTATATTGGATTGTATAAAATGAACTGTTTGGTCCCAAAGCATTACATTTAAAACATTTCAAAACCTCACGAGACCCTGGTGCGCCGATTGTGCCTCAAATGTTTGCGCTGTGTTCTCGTCTCTGCGGAGTGGATTTAAAGAAATTGGATGTTTCATCGTAGAGTTAAATACAGTACTGAAGTGCTTTTACTGTAAGCAATACATGTACGAATATGTATATCCGGATCTAATACCTGGAGTATTTGATTAGAGTAGCCAAACTCTCAGAATTCGTCTTTAATACATACATTCCTTTTAGATCTATTGGTGCATAAACACACTGAAGTATTTACCCTTCCGGCGAATGTTTCTATCGAAAATATTTGTTTCAACAAGCCTTAACTCTTTTAACAGTTGATTGTAAATGAAAACTGTTCTTTATAAACTGTTTACTTTATTAGGTTTTGGTTTACGGCTATCCCCACACCAATATTCGGTGAAATCTATTTCCCGATGCTATTTTAAATTTTGCTGTTAGCTAAACTTATATAATAGTCAGTTGAGCCATTCGAGGTCAGAAAGTTTTTTAGATCGAATGCCACTCGTAACTTCGCAGTCGTCGACTTGTTAAAAACTAGTAATAAAAACTCCAGTCGTTTTTTCTATACCCGAGCTCTTGGTTTGCGAAACATTTTTTTCTTAAATTGCTATAATGACTTCTTCATTGTCATACACAGAAAAATAATGTTGCCCAAAAAATGAAATAAGTGGATTTATACAGTGATAGAGACGAGGACACCAAAACTAAACTCGTATGATTTTTTAATGAAACTCGTGTGTAACGATGAAAATCGTATTACAATAATATATTACCTAATGCAGACAGAATGCGGTCATTGTTGTTACTACTTGTTATTGTTACGTGGGTACGACAGGTATCTTGGTATAGGCTGATAGTACACTGTTAGGTATTTGATGTTCAATAACATTCCCGTGGCCGCGATAATGGCTTTTGTATAAAAAAATAATGAAGTTGACGTTTAAAATCACAGCATTGAATGTGCTCCCGTCTGCCGTCACGTATCGCGTATAATGTTTTAGTATCCTGTAGTAATAAACCCAGCCGGAAGCCTGATTGAATTTTAGCGTTAAGTACTCTAACTTACATGTACATAGTACTACATAGGTACACCAGTACAACTCAGAGATTGTCATATATGAATTTTGATTATCTTGCATTTTTGGACAATACCGTATGCGATATTTTAGAAACCATATAGAAGTACAAAAAACTTTTTTTGAATCGTATTAGTATCGTATTAGACAGTAAAACTTAATGCATAGATCATTTGAATTTCTCTGAAAACATAGTTACGAACATGTAACATACGTATTTAAAAAAATATTATAGATGTAGAAGAATCAGATAATGTCTGTAAGGATACAGGTGTTTGGCACTCTGTGCTCTCTGTCTGCCTCGCAAAACTAGCGTAATGATGTAATAACATTGATGTTTCGTTTTCACTACGAGAGTACAATATAAATAAAGACGATACGTTTTTGTAGAATATTACCGCAACGATGCTATGGGCCGTTAATATATTGTAGACGCCTACAGTGCCGTTATAACTCGATTGATATAACGTGAACTGAAGTGGCTGTATCTTCGCCGATTGACGGCACAGCGAATTTCGTTACCTGCATTAGCTGGACGTATGCGTTAACTTAATACCGCAACCATCGTTGCTATGCTCAACTAATCGGATAAATAAAATAAATAATCTATTAAACCGTAGATAATTATATTCGTTTTCTTTGGTAATATTATGTATATTACCATTTTGTAAGGACTACCGTGGGCCCTAGGTTTGCTTTTTTACGCAGTATGTACGAATTTAATATAATATTGATTATTTGAAATTATATTCCAAATACTCATAGAAAAAACAATACTACGTTCAATATAAACAGTATCAATGCAAATTATGTTCTATTTTAAATCCAATAAATATGGCTATGCTTTAATCAAAAACTAAATCTCATCTACCTTTTGTAAACGCTTGTTTGTGAATACCGACTGCCAGGAGCACAATATCGTCGTACAATTATTTAATGTCATAGTACATTCAGATATTAATAGGTACATATTATTGTTTTCTCGACACACTGTGTGAACGAAAAATGTTAACGTAAAATTAGAGATTTAAAAATATATTTATTTATTCAATTATTTGAATGTGGTGGATGCACGTGAGGTCTGTAATGGTAGCCATATTTAGTACTCAGTGTTGTCTGCAACGGACCCTGCGTGTAGATATAATAATAATTTATCATTGTCATAATTAATCCAATTTAGTATAGTTATAGTTATAAAGGATTACAAACCCATGTGCTACCTGTAGTCATTATAAATGAACGAATCTGATCGGCGTCGAGATTTAATCTTTGATCATCATAATTACAACGTTAAGAATGAAGCTTTACAACATCTTCGTAAAACTACTCACACCTTTACGAGCCTAAGCCGGATGCTTGGGCCGCAATATGCGTATTTCAATATCCCGTACGATGTGTTACTTAAAATCTTTAATAGATTCAGTCATTACTAAATAGGATGTACATAGTAAAATTAGTTGTCCATAAGTGGTCGAAAGTTGACTGCATTTCATTGAATATTTAAGTTCATTCTCATTGTATGCGTCTATAAAACTAGCTTGTGGTGCCTTTAAATTAGACCATAGAATTTTGTGAGTTTGTAATTGATTATTTGTAGCACATAATATATAAATTGTGGCTCCTTCTGTAGATACATAAACTTTAACTTTGCAAATTGTTGCTACCCTCTGTGTGCGCAAAATCTTGTGTATTTAGAATTTTAGACAGACGTAACAGCTGACATAAAAGCGTTAGTTCTCTAGTAAAGTCTAGTCTCTCTAGAACTTTTTTTATTTATTCTAAATCGTAACACCTAAAAATTATGTAAAAAATCTTGTGATACTGTTTTACACAATAATTGCATAGATTCATTCCTTCTTTATCCACGATTCCGGACCTATGGCGGTTCAGGCTATTCAAATTTCCCGCAGTTTCATACAAATTATGTATAAGAATAAAACTTGAGGCCTATAGTATTACATACCGTCTTGTAACTGTGTTCTGATTAGAAGGACATGTAATGAAAGAAATGACTCGGCATTACACGTCAATTTAGATGATAATATGTTCTATACAAATCTGCGTATAAAAGTTAATATTTTCCACTGTTGAGGAATTGATGTAAACTTTTCTGTATACGTCATCCTCACCACAATGGAAAGAAGAGAGTAGAAAAGTTGTATACTTTCTATAAAGGCCTTCTTGTAAACTGCGGTCGCTACACTTGCTGTGACAAACGCATAAGTGGTCATGGGAATGTTCCAACCCGTCCTAAGCACGACCGTGTTCGGTATTTCTCAACTGAGAAAGCAGTTTACTTCGCTTTTTTAACTTTAACATTGATCGCCCTACTCTGAGTTTACCGGCGAACTATCCTAAACAAAATACAAGGGGGTCAACTTCTACAAATTCATTGTTCAACTCGACGCTAAGGAACTCTAAACACGAGTCTTGTGCAGCGCAGACCGCCGTGCAGTGCTTTTACACAAATACGATTAATGATAAGCGGACGAATTACGAGGAGAAATCAAAATATTTACACGCAAAGCGGCGATGCAATGAGTCGCGCCCACAATTTAACAAGCTTACGTCATAGTTAGGGCTGTCAATGATATTACTTGTCCTTTTTCCAAGGACGTCTCCTGACTGCTGTCCGCTTCTTGCACATTTAAACAATCATTATCAAAACATAAACGCGACGATCATTAATAGTGCATTACTAATACGTCGATTGGTCCAGTTGCTTATACACACAAACATATGTTCACGCCAGGTCCCTTACGGGGTAGGCGGTACTTAATAAATCCTGTAGTCCACCTGACGCTCTCTAAGTAAATAAACAAGCAAGCGAATTACGCATATTAAATTTCCACGTATTCCCACATAGCCCGGTGTATGGCAATAGTCTCCCCACCTATTCCATAGTGGAACGTAGCTTGCGAAAAGTTACAACGTGTTACACTCGTCAGCCTACTTCCTCGGGGATTACAGGCTTGAAGTTAGTTTAAATTTACACATATTAATTTCACGCGTACAACAACTCTCTATTATATAGCACGTTCTGGTGGAAACGTTTAACATGTAGATATCAAAACTTCTACTGAGCTGTCTGTTGGCTAGAAGAACACTGCCAGCCCTGACCACTGCGCCACGTGTAATAATTTACCTAAAGTGGATGTATTGCGGTTCCATCATATTTACATTCATCGACGCATTATGGATATGACTTTGTCACTCCCGTAGAGGTGGCACGGCGCCCTTTCGTGTCAGTTATTTACAGAGCCTACTGCAGATGGTATTATGTTTGTATCAACTTGTGTTTGTGTGCACATGGGTGCGTGTGGACGTTCCATTGTGTGTGTGTGTGTGCGTGTGTGTGTTTTATATTGAAGTATTTATTTTCATTTTCGAAGTAGTCCATTTGATTTTTTCATTTAGATTAAAGCCGTGAGCACTAATAGCCAAATGTATTATTATCTATAACGTAGACCAGCCTCGTTGGTCGTGTTGGTTGCAAGTGCGACTGCCGATCGCGAGGTCCCGGGTTCAAATCCCGGGTCGGACAGTAATTTTTTTTTCTAATTTAGTTTTTTTATAGTGGCTCGCAATCTGGAATTGTGGCGGGTGTATGGCAATGGGCTCACCGCCTATCCCAT
>DWTO01005501.1:0-10695 GCA_018244755.1 Jemadia pseudognetus
GGAGAAAATAGACAATGATTACAGGCATTAAGAACAGCTATTATAAATTTTATCCAAATAACTAAAAAAGATATACATACATATGTATTCGTGAGAGTCATGTGTCATTAACAGGCGTAATATGTTATAATCGATATCCGCACATCGATATTGGCATTATTAATTGGCTTACGATAACAACGCATATTTGCAATATGCGGGCGCTGTATGTTGAGTTTGCCTTCCTTCAAGTGTTCAAACATCGGTGCGCGTGTTTCCATAACAAATGCTGTCGAGATCACCAACGAGTGCCACTCGTAGGTTCCGATGTGACGATTTGCTTCTTCAATATGTAATGTAACTGTATATTTTTGAATTCGTGTGTGTGTGTGTCGTATTGTATTGGTATGTAAAAGGAATTTATTTATTTATTTATTTATTGCTCACCAATTCTTGATATATAAGTTACATACAATGTATATATGTAGATAATATTCCTTTAGATTTTGACTGCCTCGTTGGTCGTGTAGGTTGCAAACGCGACTGCCGAACGAGTGTGCCCGAGTCCTGTTTTATTGTGGGCCGTAAACGTAACTGATGAAACGTGGGAGTGTATTACTGAGTATTACGCTCCTCTGCCTACCTCTTCGGGGATCACAGGTGTGGTGTTACGTTTACACGTGGTCACGAGTCTGTTTTCAGAGTGAGTAGGATTAAGGCCACAAATTTGCTTCGCTGGCCAAGTACGATTGAGTTGACTATACAAATATGCCTAACAGAATATTGTGGTACAGTCCAAAGCTTGGTAGTAGCTTTAAGATATGTTCATTCACTGTTATAACGAGTTATGTTTTATTTTTTAAAACGTACAAAACTTCGTGAAGTGACATGTACTCATGTGTCAGGGCTCGAACCCAACACTACCGAACTTCCAACCGCTGAGCTATTATCACTATTTATTCTTAATGACTTTTTATCCGCATTAAATTGTATTTCTACGCAATATTGTATAAATAATAAATTGTATAAATATGCATAATTGTACATTAATATGCGTAGATTAAAATAGCGGTGATTTTCAGAGAACGTACCTAGTTTCTGTACATTCTTCTACAATAATGTGGATAAAGGACCGTGACTAGAATATATTTAAAAATCTTAATGTGTCGTGACGCTATAATTCTTATACTAATGCGTACTTCCTGCGGCTTGACGTAAAGTTAATGGCTAGGTATTTAAGCAACGACCACATTGACAAAGTCGGTCCGGTGGCTAGTGTGCCTGACTGCTGTGCTGTGCTGTCGGTCGTGGGTTCGATTTCCATCTAGAATAAATTTTTGTGTTATGATTTTAAGTATTGTTACTGTGTATACTTATACAAGGATAATTGTGTATTATACATGTGTAGTTGATCAGCCGTCTGGTCACCATGGCACACGCCTGTCTAGAAGATGTCCTATAGAAGAAATAACGATTTTATACAGTGTATTAAAAAAAAATTAAAAACGGGTTTTCGTAATTAAAACTTCTCGGGGGATAAGATTATTTCGATGCAATTATTTTAGAATAAATATAAATTAATCTAAGTCCAGATCTATAACCAAAAACTTAACCTCGACACGGACAAGTTACATATTATAAGTAGGTACTCGTATAATTGTTAAGCTCTCTTGACGCTTACTCTGTGGTCAGATGGCCGTACGTGGAAATGTCCCAATATGCGTTACATTGAGATTATCATAAAATGACATTGAAATTACAGTGTGTGTTATGGTGAATTTCACCAATACTCGAAAAGGAAGGTGTCGTGGTTATGTTTAGCCTTTAAAAATGTCACACAGGTCAGGCTCCGTCGGGAAGATTGTTCGATTAGGTATTATTGTCGATGTTTACTTGTATTGGAGACACAGAAATAAGATTTTTATTGTTAAACGTTGTTGAAAATGTTAATGTGTTTTTAGTAGGTAGTACTGCCTAATGTTTGGCGGTCAAACTTATGTCGAATTGTGTGTGTGTGTGTGAAATCAGTGGTCAGTAAACCTTAGAATTGTTAAAAGGAATGCTTTGTTTTCATTATGATTCTTGTTTGACTTTGTTGTATAGGTACTAGTATCACAATAATATTGCAGTATTCATTCTTAGTCCTGTAAGAACAATGGGTTTAATTTTTATATGGTTCAGTAAACAGTTGTTACATTTGTATCATGTTTTTATCTGATAACAATACTTTGGTTTTACGATCAGCTTACTGCTACCTTATACATGAAATGATGGAAGAACAGTCGTTTGTGTTATTAAGTATATAAATAAACCATTATACATAAGATGTAAACGCGATTTTTGATCGCGAAGTCCCAGATTCAAATCCCGCATTGGGTACAATCGGATGTTTCTGCTAACTTAGATTTACTGTTATGTGGTAGGTACTGTTTTGTTAGTAGCGACTAGATCTTCATTCCGCGAGACATCGTCTATATCGAGTATTGAGATACTCGCCCAATCAACATTTACGATCGATATTCGCGGTGTAATTGTTCAGCGTCGAACGATCGCGGCTCGGTTCGTTGACCACGCGCTTTTTCTAAGTCTTCGCGCCAGTGGCGCGCTCGTTGGAATTATTTACTGTATGAACGGTTATTTACATGTAAATGTATTATGAATGTTTGAAGTTTCGTCAAATTATTTTGTCAAATGTCGATAAGTTTAGTATGTTAAAAATATAGGTACTATAGTGTTACTATAATGGCCTTAAGATTTTATAAACTGATATACATATAGCTAGGTAAATGAAAAAGCAAATTATTTTATTTGAGTATTTGACTGTATGGAATATTTTTCCTAAATGAATACATTAACTGTGCCACATTAGTAAAAATTTTCAATTAATTTTTTTTGTTACGTAATAACAGTGATTTTTTTGAGTAGTTTTAGTGAGCAGTGTTTTTGTCACCCCAAGGGCAGTTAGCTGTGCCTAGACAGATCGCGGCATGGCTCCGTCTGCCTAGGCACTGTTGAATGCCCTGGCCGCCTACGGGCAGAGGCGTTGGCGGTGAGAGAAGCTGAGCTCTGCAATGCTCAACCCGAATGCCCAGCATAGGGATAATGGATCTAACCTATAGTGGAGGCCCACACCCAGCAGTGGTAAGCAATGGGCTGATGACTATGATTGATGACTCACAACCCTCAGGGTATATCTGATATTGTTTCTTAATTATCTGTTTTTTCCGAAAAAAACTTGAACAAGACAATGTCTCGAATATTCAATGTCGTCCGTCGTAATTATTATTAAATAGTACCTATTCATGCTTCACGAAGACTGTAGTAGCCGACTCGTAATCCGCGAAATGTGTATTTAGCGTGTATATAATGAACGCAGTTTAACGACGTCTGTAATGAACGATATAAAAAGTTTAATAGATAAAACTGCATCGGCTACTTATGTACGTATATGCTCATGCTAGCAGCTTTCACTAGTGCCATATGCTTTCGGATTTTTTATTTTGTCGGTCCTCGTTTGTTTGCCATTTGATACGATATTATGTGGGAGTCGATATTGAGAAATGATGTTACACGACTACGTCGTTGGCCTAGTGGTTGCATGTGCGACTGCCCAGCGAGGGGTTCTAGGTTCTATCCCGGCTCGGGTACTGTTAGATTTTTCTAACAATTCTCAGTAGTAATTCGTCTAATTTTCGTAATCTGGGTCTCTGCTCAGTGTATGGTAATAAGTTCACCATATCTTACATGGGATTTATAAATGGTGAAAAGTGGTAGTAGGTAGGTAGCTCTTGTCAGCCTACCCGACGAGGAAATACAGGCGTGATGTTATGGTGCCAAAAATTCTTGTGAAAGCCTACGAAGCCTTGAAATATTTCACTGTTCTTTTTACTGCTTCGGCAGCTTTCGTTAGTAATTTATCTCGTTTGAGAATAGGTACCCCGAGACTTGCTATTTCAAGGTTTTGTCTTATTTGCCATGTCTGTAAACGCTAACCTACTTATATATCAGATTTACAATTGTCTTATCTAATACATATCGCATTATCTTCTACGCCGCATGATTTCGTCTCTGGTCATGCACACAGGCAGTAAAGTACAAATTTAGTCTTTTCGAGTTCGATAATGGCAGAACTGTTTTTTGCAGTGTATAGTATAGTACCTAACTATCTAACATACATTCCATGTGTGCTAAGCTACATATGAAAAAAGTTAATATTATTATGTTGAAACAAATTAAATATTTATGAACGTTACAAGTGTTAGTGCTGCAATGTCACTTTTTATGCCAGTGTAAACGTAACCGTAACGTACACTTTTTACGTAACGTACCTAAATTACAGACGTGATGTTACGTTACGTAATTTGTGAAACTTGGCAGTGTACTATATTACTCAGCCTAGCTCTTCGGAGATTACAGGCGCGGTATTACGTACAGACTTAATGGACAGCGCGACACAATGTAATAACACAAGATAACAGGGTAAAAACAATAGGTAAAGTTAGAAAAAAAAGTTGAAATGGTACAGCAGTCTGTTCGAAACAACCTTATTGTAGGAAGTCTATTCTAAAGTAAAGATAGAGAAACTAGTGAATAGCACTATAAACGTTAAACGTATACGTAAAATATTTACAACTATAACTGTATATAAACAAACTCGAGACATTCTTATCCGAGATGACTAGATAATATAAGTTATCATCTTTCGTACATCGTAACGCGCTTCGTGTTGTCTTGTTACGCTTTGATTCACTACTGAAATGGCTACAAAATAGAAGTGAATAGCTATTACTATCATCATATCCTAACTCCAGGTATCTTACGGGGTAGGTTGGGAGTACCGAGTGACAAATATATCTCTTAACAGTTGGCATTCTGAGGGGTTTTTAATGTACGACAGTGGAGCGACAGAAGAAGCTGATGATGTACAGGGGAATTACAATGTATTGATATTACTTTCTTTTGTAACAAATTTTCATTGTTATATAATTTGTGTTAACAAAAAATATATAGTAGTAAGTCTTCGTGCGTACGTGACATTGTGCTAGGATTTGCTAATGAAGTATTTTTCAACACGTCATTCTACGAGTCTATTGTAAGTAAAATTTGGAGAAATTGTATATGTATATTTAAAATATTCGAAATAAAAATTCTATTTCATTTAGTGTTTGTAGCAAGGAAAATGAATGTTTGAACGTGTGTAATTTTCAAAGTAGGTATTATTAAAGAGTAAATTTTATGCCAAATATTTGCATAAATCACACTGTAAATTGAAGTAATAGAGAATTGTCTTCAACACTAACCAATTTCTTTAAATTATTAAATTTTTTTCCTCATAAGTTGCTTTTTACAAGTATACTGTATACGCTTCTGATGACTCAGAAATAATTATTACAATAATGAGTAATAATAATTATTGTAATAATTGTTGTTATTTTATATTAACCCTTACGGGTTAGGCAGCGCCCATTCACAATTCAATTAACTTTATAATTACGTAGTTATTGATAGAAACAAGCGTTCAAGGTACTAGGAGAATATAACTCTCCATGTACTTGATATTGCAGTCCGGTATCGCTTCTCTGTAGTGATGGTTTAAAAACGTTTCTGAGAATATAAAGGGATGTGCCCGCGGTACTGACCCACATGGCTGCTTGATCTAGAATATGCGAGGCGCAACCCGTAGTGTCGCGAAAGCCCACGCTTTCGTTTTGAACTGACCGTGTCACTCATTTCCTGCCGCTGCGTACATTACGCCCACTTAGCGATTCGAAGTACCAAAGATGTGCGCGTACTTTGTACCTTGTAAACTCTAATTAGTGACTGTCTATGTTTAGAGAATGGTGACACGGCTACGATCTACTGAAGCTCCTATAGAAGACGTTGCTTAGCTCCGTTACTGTGAGTTAGGTCGTCCGTGAGTTAACTCGGTGCACAATTAATCATAGGCATAATTGATTAAGAACATTTAATTATATTGATCTGTATGTAAAATCATGAAAATAATTTAATACGTGTACCTTTTTTGTATGAAATACAGTGGGATAAAAAGAGTTTAATTCATAAAGATACAGTATTTTTGTATTATCAATAAATATATCAATATGTTCTACACTCCTCTACCTACCTCTGCGGGGATAACAGGCGTGATGTTACGTTACGTTATCAATAATGTCAATTGGTGTTTCATGAATTAATTTAAGAAACAATAGTCACTTGAAATAGGTCATTAATCGCAAATATATCTACTTTATTATAGCTAAGGTGCGAGGACGTTTGAATGTGACATCGGTGAGATATAATCGTAATGGGCTCTTATTAGTCATTTGTTTTTGTTTATTTAAAAGGTACACGATTCACAGGCTAAGTGGATTTTAGTATGAAATACGGATATAATTGTCAGTTATGTAAGTATTGTTATATTTGACACTTTTCTGCCTACCCGGTAAGGGACCTTGCGTGTTCATATATTAAGTGGTATAATATTATAATTTTGATCGTTATTGTAGTATATGAATGTTGGGTTTTAAGTTTATTCATTGCCGATTGCCGTCGTCCACTGCCTCGTTCGTCGTGGTGGTTGCTAGCGCAACTGATCATAGAGAGGGTTGTGGGTAATTTCCCGGGTCGAGCACTATTTAATTTTTCTAACTTACATTTTCTGGAGTTGTGCCCGGTGTACGGCAATAGACTCACCACCTATTCTATATTGGAACGTAAACGTAGCTGGTGAAACGTGGGAGAGTACTGTACTCCTCTGCCTAACTCTTCGGGGATTGCAGGTGTGATGTTACGTTTTTTTTATTATATTAGTTATTGTTACAAGAACCGATTATAGCCCTGACGTGCTTGCCTGCTGCTAGCGTGCTAAGCTCCGTGCGAGTACAATCTAATTATCAGGAATATTTCCATACATTAACGCCACGTTAAGTAGCTGGAGCCGGTTGTCGTCGTTAAACGCATTCATAAAGCCTTGTTGTAAGTAGTAGCGGCTTGTCAACTTCCGTACGCACGTATGACACCAATTCGTATCATTGCCAACTTGTACTAGAGATTGCCACATACATAAGTTTTAATGTCAAGTCCACAACACTCCTCGCCACGCTTTGGGTCATACGAAAAGGCTAATGACCAGGCCAAGATAAAAATATTCATTCCGATGTATATTTTAACAAAAACGTGATACGGTTTGTTATGAAAATGATTGCTATTATATCAATATGGGTGAAAGATAATTCGACGACCGTAAGCGTGCAGATGTGACAAAAACTGGAAGTGCCCAAAGACATTAATATGTAGCAATATTCGTCCCATTTATATATTTTCTGTATAAATTCTTATAAGTCTTTTTGATCACAATGATGTTGATCGTATCCTATTCATAGTAGAGAGTGATTTTTGTCATATTGTGAGTGACGTCTCCTTAACTAACGTTAGCTGTATCTTACCACAGTGTCAAGAGCTTCAAAGATGAGTATGCTATAGCTGAATTGTGAATAGATGTAGAATTTTAAATCATGGCGGGATAGTACTCGGAGCGAGAACACTGCACGGCATACAAAGGATAGCGCTTAATATGCCAAACGGTTTGTCATTGCCCTTGTTTTATAAATTGTATACGAAACGGATTTTGAATTACGTTGAATCACTTGAATATGTCTATGGAAAGCACTTAGTCTAGGTGATAACAGTCTAGAAGTCAATCTGTAGTGTGGATGATGAAAGTTCACGACAGGTGCGAAATTAAAAAAAAGACACGGAATAAAATTAAATTTATATATTAATTCATTTCATACTGTTCTTAAGATCCAAAGTTTACTCGTAAGTGTTTCAGACTCTCCTTAGATTTTATTATAATACGTAAAGACACGGTCATATCAAAATGGGGTGGCTTTTTATTATATTTATAGGTATTTATTTAACAAGATACACCTGTAGTCGTTCATTGATCACTGTAATATATTCACAAATGAAGTTCTACCTCAAATTCGTATCTACCTACCGCAGGCAGACATCCTCAGCTACTAATACGTGTTTTAAAACGTTAGAATAAATAAGATTAAATTTCTTTCTTCTAAATTCAAATTCGAAGTTCGATTGTTCTAAGTTACGTTCGAAGCGAGTTTCGAGAGCTACTTGAGATCGTATGCTCCTCTTGTCACTCGTTCGATAAGAGGATGACGGCTTTACAGTGTTTCAGTTTAATGTTTTCATACAATACTTATAACGATCGAAGAGCGAACGTATTTCGATAACCGATTCATACACTTTCTCATCGTACAAGGTCTTCGCGATACCTCCATCGCGGCGGAGTCATGAGGGTTTAATTGTGATAATGTAATATGTACATATCTTCACGCCAGCTCCCTCACGAGGTAGGCAGAGAGCACCGAGTGCCAAATATACCTCTCCTTACATATCTGTCGCATAAATTTTAGATTTTAGTCAAGATTCGCAATTATCGCAATGTTGTGATTTTTATCAGTGTAAAAATGTGTTCAGTCGATCGTGGACAAATAAAGAGGTTCAATGGTATTGTGTCTTTGCCACGGAAGCTATCAAACAGACTTGAATCAGTGGTGATAATATGTAAGAGGCATAAATGTATGTTTAGGTTGTGGGAACTTATCAATGTTATTGTTGTAACATCCGAACACGAGTTCCAGTTCGCTGATTACATGTTTTTTTTCGTAAATGGTTTATTTTTAAGGCTCGAACACGTGCCCTCGATATCGCCAGGCACGTTTATTTAATATACAATAGTATGTATTGCGTTATGTTTTATGTATTTTACATTATAATTTAGTTATTTTTCAAACGCAATTATCACACACCGCGCACGTTTGCGGCGTCCACGGTTCTAGTAATTGTTATTTATTTATGTATGCGTATTGCGTATCACGTAATGGTAAAAGTATAGCACGAATTTCAACGGAAACGCTTTGAAAAATTATGAATAAGTGCGGATAAATGTACCTAATGTAAATTGGTTCTGTGGAAAAGGAGAGTTACGTGCTCAAGCGGCCATTTTTACATATTTATGTGAGTTGGAAGCCTGAGAATTGTCAGCAAATTCATCGAGTACCTTATCTCACGACTCGTCCTGACACTTGAGGAATAAACGCAATGTGGCATTTAACTACGATAGAGAGTAATATAATGTCTTTATTAAATTTTCTCCGTACAAATGTCACATGTTATCATTTGCCTGTAATCCCCGTAGAGGTAAGCAGAGGAGCGTAATACACTCGCACATTTAATCCGTTACGTTTACGTCCGACATTGGAAAAGGGGTTGACCCTATTGACTTCAAATTCCGAGCCTATCCTTAACTAAAAATTGGATTTGGACATTTTAAGTTAGAAAAATCTAATAATATCCGAGCCGCGATTTAAATCCAGGAAGTGTCGTTCTGCAGTCGCCTTTGTAAGCACTCCACTGGTGAGACAGTTAAAGATATAATATGTTAACAAACGTATCAGTCGATTCGACATTTAGACAATTGTCGTTATGGAAATATGTATTTATATTGTGACTCAAGCACGTGGCATAATGACACAATGTGTTTTACAATTGTGTCTGCGAGGTGTTATAAAACAATGTCATTCTTAACTTAGATGTTGCCGAGTGGTTTCAATTCAAGGCTTCAGATAAGTTCAGATAAGCAATGCCTCTCTATATATTGCAGGTACAACACGTATGTGTAAAAAAACATTTATTGCCAACAATACAAATCAATAAAGAATTTGGTAATAAGCAAAGGGTATATACGAGTATGGTAAATATTTACACATTGAAAAGGTATTCGCGGGTAACAAATTTTCGAATGCCAATGTTTCTCCTTGGCTGCGACATTAAGCAATTCGGTCCAAATATTGACAATCTTCTAAGTTTATCGTAGTCGCTGATTAAAAACAAAGCATGGAAGTTTCTTGATTATATGAATTGTATACTTTTTTATGAACACAGCACAGAATTGTCGCAGTATGCTATGCCAATATAACACGACCACCACCGTTCCACCGACCACGATCAACGCTATCGGTGCAAACGTTGACGTTTTGTACGCTTATCGTAATTACTGGTTAAAAGTAAAATATATGACGCCAGTGATTATATGACGTTTATAATCATTATCCATTAACGTGAAATCTATACAGCATAATCATTGTATAATCAATAAATTAATTTTCAATTGTTTATTAAATAAAAATAGTCGGTGTAGCTGGTGCAAGCGTATCTACAAGTATTATTTTGGTTTTGTAAGTCGAAATTATTAGTAGTAGCTAGGAGTCCGGGTTTGTGTCCGGCGTATGACGACAGGCTCACTATTATTCTATCAGACATATGTTATAACTGGTGAAGAGTAATTCACTCCTTTACCTACCCCTTCGGGAAAATAGAAGCGTTAAATTATATCAAAAATATTATTAAGCTATATTCATGTTTTACTTTTCTATTTCTTTCCCGGGTTCGATTCCCGGATCGAACACTACAAAATTTTTTAATTTTAATTTTCTAGTAGTGGTTCGGAGTCTGTATATGTGCCCGAGGCATGGCGATAGGCTCGCCACCTATCTATACTGGGACGTAAACGTAACTGATGAAATGTGGGAGTGTTCTGCATTCCTCTGCCTACCTCTTTGGGGATTACAGGTGTGAAGTTACGTTTTCTATTTCTCGATACATGGATATGTATTACACATACATACACATATC